>CALYLW010000226.1:1099558-1124765 GCA_944989445.1 Ampullaceana balthica | reverse complement strand
TCAGTGGCGTAGCTAGGGGGGGGCGGTGGGGGCGGTCCGCCGAGGGCGGCACACATTCAGAGGGCGGCATTTGTGGGAATTTGAAAATTAAAGTCATTTCCGACAACCGCTCTTTTTCTTTTGAAGTGGGAAAACCAAGGTGAAACAAACATATTTTTAATTTCGAGTCTTAATGGATTCGCGCAACACTTATTTGATTACATAGTGTTTGTTATAACTAACACAAAACCGTTCAAAAATTTTAAATCTTAAAAGACGTATCGATTTTTTGGAAAATTAAGCCATATACGTCACAGATGATGCTTTCATAAGAAAACTACAAACAAAAAATAAATACATCACTGCTGGGCCGAATAATATGTGCTATAAATATCGCCACGACAGTTTTTGGCTGGAATTCTGACGTGCGCAGAATGATGCGCTAAAAAGTACCTACATGGCATGGTGGTTCAAATATTGTTTTTAACTTGCAAGACTAAGTAGTAATTTATATTACTCTTTCAGTTTTTAGAAAAATTTTTGGAAGTTAACTTACTAAAAATTCAAGTTATTTAGTTTTTATTGCAATAAAGTAGCAAACACAATTTGTGTTTTTCATTAAAATACGTTTATTCATCAAATATGTTACGCCTGTCCAGATTAAAGTAATGTGTAAATAATTTGAATTCGTCTATTTTAAGGGAAAATATTAATATTTAGGGCAAGAACATGAAAATATTCAAATTTCTCCGTTAATAAACACCACAACAGCATTAATAATTTCGAAAAAGACATACTTTAAAATTCCATCGCTTTGAAAAATGTCACATCTGAAGAAGTAACTAGTAAAACGAGATCAGATGCTTTGAAATTTACTCAGTTCAATGCAATATTTGTCTTTTCTATGTTATCTCAATTTATTGGAACCCGTCATTTTAAAAAAACAATAATGCAAATCCATTTCATTGAACAAAGAAATGTGCTAATACAGAACGCTGTTATAGAGATTTGGAGATATCGACTGAACACCGAGTTAGAAGGAGAAAAAATATGAGAGGGGAAAATTCAGAAATCGTGGTTCTATCTTTAGAGCAAGAAGTAAAACGAGAAATGTTTTTATCCATGGATGGAATTATACAAGAAAATAAAAGAACAAGCTAATGAGTTGCATATCCCATGCAAGAAAATATTCGTGTATAATACCATGTAACCTACTAAATGAATAATTTGAACATCAAATACTTTTTTTATTGACATTGACAAGGAACAGTTCAATAGTGAAAGAAAATGGATCCAGGTTTTTATGGCTATACACATGGCCGGTCTTAGCAATGGCGGAGCCCTATACGGCTTAGTCTGCGAAAAGGATTGCGCAGGGCCCAGTTTGGGTAGGGATGCGCAGGGCCCAGTTTGGGTAGGGATAAGGTATTAATAAGGATAATAAGTGAAAATTAAGATAAGTGGGGCCTATGAAAGCGTGGGGCCCACTGCGGCCGCATACGTTGCAGTTGCCTAAGACCAGCTGTACCTACACTACAAGAAGAGGCATTATGTTAGAAAAACGAGGGAAAACGCCCCTTTGATCTATTAAAATATATTCAACAGTATAGATTGTAAAATTCTGTACCCAACATTATAATTTTGCTAATAATTTTTTTCAACAACAGCTATCAGTGTATGTAGTTGTGAAAGGAGCTTCTCAAAATTGAAGTTGATTTAAGACTACAAAATCTTGCAATATTGTCCATAGACCAAGATATTACACATAATTTAAATTTCGATAGCATAATACACGATTTTTCTGATATAAAAGTTAGGTAAGTAAATGTATAAATATGTTTACATTTTACATACTAATTTATACAATTTCTTTGTTTATAAAAAATATATATTTATAAATAAAAAATAAAAGCATATTAATTGTTAATGTTTTTTGGGTGTAAATTTGGAATATGTTTTGTTTCATTTCGGGGGAGGGGGGCCTGCGCCTCAATAACTTTCTTGTGGCCTTTAAAAATGTATCTTGTATTTTTATAAATGTGTACTTACAGGTATATCATCTTATGCGGCCTCTTTTATTACTGCTTACATAAATAGGACATGCTATAGTAAAAATATTCCCCACCTTTACTGCGTTTCAATTACAATTATTTATTCATGTTTATTAATTTATAAAAAAAAATCATATGATTGACTTAATGGGCCATCCATAAATGACGTCACGCAATTTTCGCTGATTTTTCACCCCCTCCCCTCTCGTCACACGTCGTCACAAAAACTTAGACCCCTTCTTTCATATGACGTCACAAAGCTCCCCTCCCCCAATAAAAGCCGTATTTTCTATATGAAAATGAGCATGTTTCAAATCAAATTTTTTTCATTAAAAAATATTTTTAGTGTAAGGCTACACTCTAATATCGTAACACGCGTGAAGCCCTTAAAAGTTATTAAATAAAGTGTCGGTAATCATATATTTAAGTGGAACTTTTATTTAAAGTTGCGTGTTTGTGATGTAACGTCACATTTATTAAACACACACACCCTCGTCACATATCGTCACACATATGTGACTACCCTCCCCCCAGATGCGTGACGTCATTTATGGACGGCCCCTAAAAGGGCGGCAAATTGGAGACCGCCCCGGGCGGCAAAAGTTCTAGATACGCCACTGCTTAATACCATGTTTAAATAACATATATTTTATAGAAAAGCCTGATTGCAGTCTCAACCACATTTAGTACAAAGTATCTAGATTGAGTTTGAGTGATAGCTTTAAGGTCAACTTTTAACACCACTTTTCCCGAAGAACTTTTATCCCAGCGCCACCTATGATTGTGATGGCATTGTGGTTATTTCGTATATTGTAAGTCTCACGTTTTGTGACGTTTGTGGAAACATTGAAAATTAATAAAAGTCTTTACAATACACTGAAATTGTGGGACATTGTAGATTTATTTAAGTTCTCATTGTTTATGTATTTAGTAGGGCTGCGGAAATTAACGATTAATTTCTCGATTAATCGTTAAATTTTTTTAACAATTAAATGTTTTTAACGATTAATCGATCCACCACTTATAAATGTACTGGAAGTCAAAAAGTAAATATTTCGGCCTATAAATTTAAACTAATTTCCGGACGATTACACGAACATTTTGGTTTTAAACTATTGGCTGACGTGAATGTTCAAAATGTTGATAAAGGTTATTGTGTCCATTGAGAGAAATCGTTTGCCTACCATGCAATTTTCCCTATAAGAATAAGCTTCGTTGGTTTATGTGCAAAGTTTTTAAAAAAAACTCGTGTGCGAAGTTGCACAACGTCCATTTTTTTGGCAATATTTTACAAAATTTGCATGCGTGATGATACTAAACTCCTGCGTGGCGTCGGTCAAATATCTGCGCAGCCGCGCTGCTTAAAGGGAACATTGCTACCATGGTTCTAACACTTTGCTTACATATTACCTGCAAACCAAACATCCACTACAGTATTGGAAACTTCAGCTGAGACAATCTAAAGCCATGATTCTCAAAGTGGGCGCTACCGCCCCCTTGTGGGCGCTGAAGCGATCCAGGGGGGGGGCTGTGAAGGCCACGGGTCAATTTGGGCGGCGGTGAATAACTGTAAGGGGGCGGTGAAGGCATAAAAAAGGAAGAGAAGATTTAGAAAAATATGATTTACATATTCTGCTCACAAGGTTCTATTTTTCAGTTTAAAAAACGTTTTGGACATTGGTTTGGTTACCGCATTTGCATTTAGTTGTTTTTTTTAAAATATGTGCAATTGCGCACTTCCAGACTGCAAGAACATTTGAAATAAAATTAACGGGGATAAAAAAAATAAGGATTTATATAATTTTCAAACAATAAAATAAAAATTTATCAAACAACTAACTTTGACTAAACTCTTTTCAACAGCAACCACACAAGATGGCAATCGCTTGCTAGCTTCTTACAATATTTCGTTATTGATTGCCAAATCGGGTATATCTCATACTATTGGTAAAGAACAAATTATACCGGCTATAAGTGAATTAATACGGACTGTGGTCAATGTTCCCTCTAAGGTTCGTTGGACCATGTTCAAAGTAAAAAAATCGTGTGCAATGTTGCACAATATCCATTTTAAGTGCAGTATTTTACAAAATTTGCTGCGCGGTAATTCAAAACTGCTGCGCGGCGTCTGTCAGACATCTGCGCGGCCGCGCAGCTTAAAGGGAACATTGACTGTGGTACATAAGCAAGCATCTGATATTATCCAAAAAAAATTCTTTTAGCAATAATACAGTTCAAATCAGAACTGATGAAAAGGCTCAAGGTGTGGAAGATACATTGTGTAGCTATTTAAAACATCTCTGTTTTCTATTCAACTTAAAGAGTCAACTTTGCCAGGAAATGAAGCTTTACTTTTTCCATACTTTCGGTTCACAAAGGAAGAACACATTTGCTAAGAACTATTATGTGATAAATATTTGCAAACTTATTCCAAAAAGTAGCTACAAATAATGAATTTAGTTTCAAGTTCAAACGCTGCTATTAACAATTCTGGCTGGAAAAGGAGATCCTGAAGTATGGGCTGTAATTTAAAATTTCGTAATTACATTTCCTTCATCATATTTATTGGAAAGTAGATTCAGTGCGGTAACTAATTTTTTTTAAAAAATGCAAATAGTCAATCGCAGTTACTTAAGATAACTGCTGACGAAAATAAAGCCGAGGATTTCTAAATTGGTAGCAGCAAACCAGGTTCATCATCTCATTTATATGATTTCGAATTTGTGTGTGTGTGTTGAACTATTCTTGAATTGTGGAACCAGGTTACTGGTTATTATTCGCATGAATGTATTCAAATTGCAGTCAGTCAACATCGATCTGTTCTTAGACTTATTTCATTTTCATACAAGAAAAAGCTTGCTAAAAAAACACAAGAAAACAAGAAAGAAAAAAACAAACAACCTCAAGCAGAAAAACTAACTTGAACTTTCTCCTTCAGGTCGTAATCTGCTTTTAGGTTAAGCAGTTCTAACAGTATATCCTCTGGGGCTTAATAAGCTTCTGCACTAAATTGCGAACTAAGGATATTGAAGAGTGGTTCCAGGTTCTTGTCGTCTTGGAACCTCCTTTCAAATTCCATAGCAAAGGCATCCAACTGAGCCTTGCACTTGTCAGCCATTTTACAAGAAACGGTTTTCTGTTTTAGCAAAGGGAAATGGCAAAACCTGTTTTCACCTGCTTGCCTGGAGATCAGGGAGAGTTTTGTCTGAAATGATTTAACATACACATAAATTTCATGTGCAAACAAGCCATTGCCCTGAAGTTTGACATTCAGTTCATTCAAATTTTCCATAATGTTAATGGCAAACATGAAGTCTGACTTCCACTCTTCATTAACTATGGAAGTAACAAAATCACAAACAAAACCCTTCATCTCCAGCAACATAACTATTTCTTCCATGAGATCTCATACTCGCCTCAATAACTTGCCCAGGCTCAGCCAGCGGACACTGCCATGGTAGATAATATAATATTCAAATCTTCAAACAGTGCTTTTAACACCTTTAAGTTCCCTGGCTTTTACAAAGTTTATCATACTAACAACTGCTTGAAATTCAACACAGCCTTACACAGACTTTCCTGATAGTTGCCACAGTGGAGAGGTAAGAGTGTGTGGTCAGGCTGATATTCTTTAATTTTATTGTTCATACTACTTTTTCCAGTTAAAGATCGGTTATTACATCTTGTTCCACACCAACCCAGTTATTTCAACACAGTTCTCTACAGTATTGAATAAATCCTGGCCTGTAGTTGTGTCTTTGAGTGCCCCAACACAGAGTAATTCTTCTACAAGCTCGAAACGAGGATGTATTCCCCGTATAAATACCAACAATTGTGATGTTCCTATACATTGGTACTTTAATCCAATGCGAGAGTACCAAAAAAGTCTTTGCTTGCATCTCGAAGTTGGTGCATCAAATTGTCACTTTTTTTTTCAAAACGTCTGACTAAAGTTCCCTTGATAAAGAAATGGTGTCAAATTATGTTTTCTGTTCTGGAAACATAACGCTTGCAGCATATGTCAAGCATTTCTTGATAAATTCACTGTCAGAAAAAGGCATGTTCCGTTTTACGATCTTATGAGATATCTCCAAACTGGCTTTGGTTGCAGCATCTTTTATTTAAGACTTTTGGTGAAAACATTTTGCTGCTACTTTAAATTATTAACAAACTTCTTGCATTTCCATTTTTCTCTCTTGGTTCGTTAAATTGTGCCCGAAACACAAATGTTTTGTTTGGTGGTATCTTTTTAAGTCGCACTCATTAAAGACCCTCACACACTCACGGCACAGCAAGAAGGCTGCTTTTCTCCCAACGCTCGTTAAGCAATATTTAACAATTAATTCGTCATTTAAAAAAGACATTCGTCCTCAATCTTACTTTCTTTGGTAGCACTCATTGTTAAAACAACGTCTATTTGCTTTTAAATCACAAATTTTCGAATCCGTTCGAAATGTAAATCGTAAACAAAAGCCAATTCCGGTTGAGCTGAAATGTAGTTTCGAACAGGTATGTTAACATTTAATGACTAATGATTCTGAAGCCATAAAACCGATTATATATCTCTAGATTCGAATCAAATGCTGGGAATAAAATTTCAAATATATATCAAAAATTCTAAGGAAAGAAAATTAACATGACACAAGATCGCCACATGTTTATGCCCAAGGGCCGCAAAATATACTCTGACTGGCCGCATGTGGCCCGCGGATCGTAGTTTGCCTATCCCTGTGTTAGAAGTTTGTTTTTTTTTAATCGGGGCGCTGAGTAATATTTTTACTGGAAAGTGGGCGGTAGGCCAAAAAAGTTTGAGAACCACTGATCTAAAGCTATGTGAACAATTGTTCAGCTCGGCTGGTTATATTGTCAATAAGACCCGCTCATCACTTGAACCTAATAATGTCAATACACTTGGCTGTTTGCGTTGTTGGTTAAAAGATGTCATATAAAGAAGACATTCCAGTGTTACTTCGATTATCGACAAGTACGTTTAATAAATGTTACTTAAGACACCATATGTGTAAATATTTGGCTTGAACCGAAATTAACGATTAATTAATCGTTAATTTTTCAAAAGTTAACGATTAAATTTAAATTAATCGTTAACAGCCTTAGTATTTAGTTATTTGATATGTACGCTTATATAATAATAATAATAATAATTTGATAATTTATTTAGCGCAGTACTCCAGCAAACAACCAGGTTCACGTCGATTTACATAAAATACCAACACGCATAATGATAAAAACTAGCTGAAATAAAACACATAATGCCATTACGGTAAACATATACAGCGCGGTACCCCAGCCTACTCGTGCATCGTGCTTTAAAAACAAATATTTTTCAACAACTTGACAAAAGACAGCAATACAGTCCCAATCTTCCTAAACATGCACAACGTTATATACAAATGTCCAAACATGGACGCGTATCCGTCAAAGACTGGCAGTCAGATCGAGGAATATAAGGGCAACACATCCACTGTAGCAGAAATATAGGTATTCATTCGTTATTGGTACAAGTACAAGCATGTTTATAAAGTATACATTCTTTTTTATGGAATAACCCCCCCCCCAAAAAAAAACCACAAAAAAACATGTGTATTGTAAAGATTGAAGGAATTTGTTTGTGAACACGCGCAAAGACAATAAAACTTTAGTGTCAAAAACTCTCTCAATTATCATGTCATTTAAATTCGGGGTTAATTCCTTATACGGATGCTAGAACTTGGAAGTGTGGGCAAAAATTGAAGAAATGATGGATACCAAATTTCTACTCTTGTTCCTTTTTTTCTGCGTTTAAATTTCAAATAAGTTTTCGTAGCTTAGGGGCCGTCCATAAAGTACGTCACGCTATTTTTGACCATTTTAACTCCCCCCTCCCCCCTGTCACAAACTGTCACAAATCTTGGACCAACCCCCTCCCCTTAAAGTACATCACACTTTCGAACAAAAATTGTTTTTTTTATTAACAAAATAATTAAAATTTAATATAAAACACCGTGAAGTCATATATAGCCGGACCCCCCTGTCACAAACTGTCACACTTTCTTACACCCCCCCCCCTCTGGAGCGTGACTTTCTTTATGGACGGCACCTTAAGGCATGCGTTTATGGGTTAAAATATTAATTTGACTAAAGGTCAACCGAGGTATCAGAAGCTGTCCAAAGTTGAAATGTCTTGCTTGCTTACCATCGTATTTGTGTATTAGTTATGAAGTGCTTTAAGCTGTTCCGGCTTAGTACGAATTGCGCCCATAAATATTGTCTCAGATTAGACGCCATTGTTTTGGGAAATCCCATTTAAAGTATCCATTGACTTTATTTATTGTCCGAGTCTTGTAATTTAAGAAATGAAAAAAATGGCGACCCGCCTCCAACCCCCCTCACTAAGTACAGACCGAAACATGTTTTTTAATGGAAGGGGCGGTGTTTGTAATAATTACTTCCGGTAGACATAAATACAGGGTAGGCTATTTGAGGCAATCTGTTGGAGTTGCCGTTCCTAACCATCGCTCAGATTGTCTATTATGAGGACAGTTGCTGCGTGGAAATAGGGGCGTGTTTTAGGTGGATTAGGTGGATAATTGCCGGATGAATTGTGGGAAGACGATTCGAAATTGCCCTGGTGTGACAAGGCCCTCAGTACAAGGCATGTCATATTAACCCGACACGTTTGGGCCAATAAAAGACCCCACCCTCCCCAACCCCAATAAAGATGACGTGTCTGTAGAGTTTGAATGACTTATATACGTGCATGGTCTCGTGATAAAAGAACCACTCATTGCGGGTACTAAAGAATGTAATGTTATAAGACAAATTAAATCTAAATTGCCGTTTTTAGGTCGCTAGAGTACAGATATCCATCAAGGATATATCTATACACAATTTGTCTCAGGTACTTTGATTTCAGCTTTTGATTATTAAATAAATAGAGGTAAACAAAGATTTTTTTAAAAACCACGTTTTTATAAGTTCACTAAAAAGAAGAAAATAATTTAAAAATAACAAGTTAAAGTACTTTCATATAATATGACTAAAAACGTTGGGCGGGCGCTTATGAGGTTTTACATATGCAGTTCACTCATTCTCTCACTTATATATATATTTGTTTTGCCTTCTTAATTATAAATCCTTCATTTTCATATCAAACACCCGCCCCACGTTTTTAGTCATATTATATGAAAGTACTTGTACTTATTAGTTTTAAATTATTTTCTTCTTTTTAGTACACTTATAAAAACGTGTTGTTTTTTTAATCTTTCTTTACCTCTATTTATTTTATTCTTTTTAGTCCACTTACAAAAACAAGGTTTTTAAAAATATTTTTTGCTTCTATTTTTTTTATACCAAACACCTCATAAGCGCCCGCCCAACGTTTTAAAAACACGGTCTGTGGTCACGGGGTGAACTCATGGATGTCAACAAAAGCAGACGGTACAGATGCTTATATATAGATAAACTAAAAAGTTCAATAATTTAATAACGGTACATTTGCTCGATCTGAAATTTTGATACAATGCATTGTCATCCAAGATCTATCTGTGGTAAAATTTTGAGATCTCTAGGACCATCAGAAATGGTTTAATTTTACGTTGGCAGATTTGAAAAATTGTGGACAGACAAACAAATCCACAGGAACGAAAGCGAGTTAATAAAACGTTGTTTTAAAAAATATATTTATTTATATACGAAAAAAAATACAAGCCGCTAAACTCCTACCACTAAGAGAGGAGCAGTGATGGATTCAGAGACCTGCTTTTTGCCCCACATTACAATATTTATTTTTCTTTAAAGTAAATTTTATATTTAAATAAGAAGAATCTTTCATGTTAGCTAAAAATGATGCCTTTCAATATATCATGTGGAAGAAAAAAACGGTGATCCGTTTCGAAGCGCCCTTCCACTTGTTATTATTTCATACGCCCCTGGTGCGGAGGCACAAATGCGGAATTCGGTTTTAGTCAGGAATGATTATGAAGATAGCAGTGGCTAGACACACAGCCTGGATTGACAATAAACTGTCCTCACCCACCGGGTCACTGCGGTGCTATGCGGGTATATTATCTCCCATTCCACCCCCTACCCCCCAAAAAAAAGGCCACCTGTGTAAACGTTGTTTGTCGTTCCTCATTGAGTCCCCTCCCTTTATCTGACATTAGCTGGAACCACTTCGGTGGCGGTTGACATTCCACAAGCCACGACTGTCTTTGAATAGGCAAACAGAGATAGTAACTGCATGGACTGTAAAACAATGAATGAAATTATGTGCATGTTTAAAAACAAATATAAACTAACGAATTTCATAATTGAAAAAACCCCCCCAAAAAAAACAGAAACCTAGCTGCAATAATGTCAACCGACTTTTCAAAGTAGCCGCACCTCTGTGTCTGGTATCAATATGTTAATTTCTGCTTGTGAAACTAAATATACAACATTATTTAATGATGGGATGCACACTTTCATTTCATTAAAACTTGTGTTTTTGTTTTAAGTATCGTAGTGATTATTCGGAGATATCTCCGTATAACGCTGGGCATTATAGACAGATATTTCCCATGATTCTTAGCGTCATACGCAAATGTTTTTGGCTGGTCATGTGACTACTTGCCAATTTGATATAAGATTTTTAAAAATGCATACAATTAATGAGCTTCTGTGGTCTCAGGTTTAGGGCATTAGATTCTTGAACTTTAAGTGACAAGTGGAGGTTCGAGTATCGATTTAGTCTTTTTTGTAATGTTGTAGTTTCAGTTTTAGGGTCTGGGTTAGGTTTAGTTGTCTATTTTTTAAATTAAAATAGAAAAAACAACAAATATAGCAACCAATAATACGATTTATCGAGCGCGCCGTTCTCTTTGCTTTTACCAAATTAATTTTAAAATCATAAATCTTTTTTGAAATAAATTTTAAGCTATGATAGGTACATATATATACTAAATTAGAACGGAAATTTTGTTTGTTTTTTTAAAAAGATATCTCCGTATAACGCCTCCCTTTAAGTATAGCTGTTCCAGATATATGAATCGATAAAGCCATCGCACGCAATAGCTTGAGGGTGCTCTATACGTTGTACATCATTATTGTTAGGTCAAAAGAAGCCAATACTATTTTCCCAACATTATGAATATGAAAATCATTCGCTAAAAAATATTTCTTTACGAGGATATCTTCTTTAAAAAAGGTTGTAAAATAATATTTACGAATAAATTTTTTAGTTTCGAAACCTTCAACATTCTTTGCTTTAAGGATCTTTTTCAGCACCGGAATTTCCGCGTCGCTTACAACTTACAACTATTCAAAGCCATACTGGAACATGATAATTTTCATAGCGAAATTTAAAAATAATAAACCAACCGATGGACTTTTCGGCTAAATGCCGAATTACAGCAGACAATGAAAACCAAACAAATCAAATTATTGGCACTGAAACACTGAAATATTCCCAGATGAAGTTGTCTACTAGAAAACAGAGGCACACAATAAAAGGGAGACGAAACAGAATGTGTTCAAAGAATAAACGCAAATCTGAGTTGTATGTTGTAAAGGTAAAAAAAAAGAATAGAATTGTGAAAGAAATTTGTTTAATTAATAAATATGAAAACATAATTAAAGAAAATGATAACTAATAGGTAAGGGTCAAGTTGTTTTTTCCTTGCACATCATTGGCAAAACAGGTTGCTAGCTATATTTCTTGAGAACCGCTGACCTACGTCATTACACGGTAATGTGTCTAGGTCACAGCAGCGTGTACTACTCCATCCAGCGCGTGGTCGAATGTGGTTGGATAGTATCGATCTGCTCATCCTAGCGAACAACAATCACACACAGGTGTCGTGCATTCGATCAAATTACGACCATACCTGCCGGAAGGGAAGATCTCGAAGTACGAAGTATTGAACTGCACAGTAGACCGGGAGGTGGAACTGTAACGGCATTAACATGAGAATAGACGCAGGAAAAAGGGGGGGGGGCGCGGACGAAGTGGAAGATGTCATAGATTATAACAAGGCGTTGGGTCAATTCGACGCGTTTTCTGCAAACTACGCAGGTCCGTATATTGTACTTACTAATATATCAGTTTATTCCGATGTTAACGCCTTAAAGATTTTCATCTTTCTGTTGTACACATCGAGTCTATCTTTCGAGCCTTGAAGTTCCCAAAAGCTGACATCCTAACACCAGTGAATTTAATTGTTTCTCCATCTGATTCACCCGGTCCTCATCATGTGCGACCTCGTAATTCCTTTCAAGAACTTACGTGTGAATACGTAGTGCCTATTGGCACCTGGGACGACCAAACCTTCCTCTTCCACAAACCTCCCCTCCCCACCCCCACCCACCCCTAAAAAATTATAAAAAGGCTAAAATGCTGCGCCTCTAAGTAAAAGGGGGAAAGTTTTCCAGGGCATGACCTAAATCCATGTACCCCCTTACTACGCCGCTGAATGTCGTTTAGGTTAAGAACGTTGGTTTAATTAAATGATGATGAGGGAGTATATTATAATTTTTTAATTTTTAATTCTTAACAAATTTTTAACGTTTCATTGCGGTCAGTCGCGGAGTCCTTGTTTAGAATGAATATTTACAAGTTAAATGTTTTGTTGTTTTTGTTTTCCTCCGAGTAATCTCTGTGAAGAGAATAGGTTGGGGAAAACTGCTTTAGATCTTGGTTATATGTTGTGTAATTTGATATATTACAACTAAGTCAAATTACGCAAAGAATAATAATAATAATAATAATAATAAATTGATTATTTATATAGCGCTGTATCCCAGTAAGGAACTGGGCTCACAGCGCTTTACATGAAAGAAATAACATACCTATAAGTATTAAATTATCTTTCATATCATAACATACACAAAAATTACAGTACATTATACATAAGCTACTTTAATCATTTACAAGAAATGTAGTTTCATTAATTTTGAAAATAAATTTTGAAAAGATGTGTCTTAAGTCCAGTCTTGAAGGACTTGGTTTTTTGAATACTACGTAAGTATAATGGTAGAGAATTCCATTTGTTTGGCTGCACAAAAAGAGAACGACCTTTCGCCAAATGTTTGGTGCGTGTAGGAACAGAGAGAACGCGTGTATCTGCAGAAGATCGTAGCTGGCGAGTGGGTGAGTAGACCGACAAAAGTTCAGTAATATACGATGGGCATGCGTCCGAAAAGAAGTTGTGGCAGAGAACGGCCAGTTTGTAATCAATACGGGCTGTATAGGCAGCCAATGAAGTGAGCGAAGAAGTGGAGTAACATGGTCATGTTTTTTTGCCCTGAGCACCACTCTGGCAGCTGAATTTTGAACTTTCTGTAGTTTTTCAATGCATTGTTTTGGCGCACCTGACAGAAGAGAATTGCAGTAATCCATACGAGCTAGTACAAGAGCACAGACTAGAGTTTTTGTTGCACTAACTGTTAAGTAATGATGGATTGAGCTGATCTGACGAATGGCAGTGTAGGCAGAGCGACAGATGTGATTGATGAAGTTGTTAATAGACATGTTGTCAGAAATAATGTAGCCAAGATTCCTAGTCGATGTTTTGAACAGAATATCCGAACTGGCTACGTGAATTGACTTCGGAAGAGACAAAGTACTGCGTGATTTATTGTTGCAAAATAGAAGTGCTTCAGTCTTGTCATCATTCAGCTTGAGTTTGCTTAACGTCATCCAAGACTTTACCTCACCAATGCACTCTTGCATCAATTGGACAGCGGAGTCCATATTAGAGGGATCAGTGTGAGTATATAGCTGAGTATCATCTGCAAATGATTGGCTTTTAACTGAATGCTTTTCGAGCAGTAGAAGTAGTGGCCTTGTATACAGTACAAAAAGTACCGGACCCAAAACAGAGCCCTGAGGCACACCATAAAGCAAGTCAGCTTTGTGAGAGATACAGCCATCTACTGATAATACCTGTGATCTGTTAGATAAGTATGATTGAAACCAAGCAAGAACTGAGCCAGAAATTCCAAAATAATTTTGCAGGGTTTTCAGCAGTGTTTGATGATCGACAGTGTAAAAGGCTGCAATAAGATCTAAGAGGACCAATATAGAAATTTTCCCACTGTCCAGTGCGAGTAGGAGGTCATTCGTTACCTTCAACAGGGTGGTCTCTGTGCTGTGAGAAGGTCTGTAGGCCGACTGATTAGGACTTAGAAGAGTGTGGTCATTTAGATAAGAAAAACGTTGTTTTAAGACTAGTTTTTTAATGACTTTCGACAAAAATGAAATATTAGACACAGGTCGATAGCTGTTTAAATTGTTTTGGTCTAACCCTTGTTTTTTCAGCAAGGGTTTTATAATAGCAGATTTACATAATGAAGGAAAGGTGCCAGATTTTAGACTTTCATTAACTATATTAGTTACTGTTGGGAGTAAGAGATCTAATGACTCATGGGAGTTAGTGACGTTGTAGCAGGCTTGTAGGCAGTGAGTACTGGAAGACTACCAGGCCGGCACAAACATGGGAGTTAGTGACGCTGTGGCAGGCATGCGGGCAGTGAGTACTGGAAGACTACCAGGCCGGCACAAACATGGGAGTTAGTGACGCTGTGGCAGGCATGCGGGCAGTGAGTACTGGAAGACCACCAGACCGGCACAAACATGGGAGTTAGTGACGCTGTGACAGGCATGCGGGGAGTGAGTACTGGAAGACTACCAGACCGGCACTAGCATGGGAGTTAAAGACGCTGTGACAGGCATGCGGGCAGTGAGTACTGGAAGAACACCAGACCAGCACAAACATGGGAGTTAGTGACGCTGTGACAGGCATGCAGGCAGTGAGTACTGGAAGTACACCACACCAGCACGAGGTAAGTACTGCACTCACCCTCTCCGTCCACATCAAAGTCGTCGTCCAGGAAGACATCAGTGTCGTCCCCTGTTGTGTCCAACCTGCGGCCATGCGGGGGGAAAAAGAGGAGAGGGGCGGAATAACTGCATTGTCCTTGGCACGTATTTGACATGACAGGTAAAATAAATAGTTGTCAGTTGTTTACTGAGATATCCAACAACATACCACAGATTTTTTGGAGTGCGGGAAATGAATGTTTACAATAACGTTTTAAAATTTATTTTAGAACATTTATGGTACACGGTAATAGTTTTTAACATAGGATAAAAACTATGTTTTTTTACAGTTAAGAGAGAGAGAGAGAGAGAGAGAGAGAGAGAGACAGAGACGCTACATCCGTTTGCGTATTTCGAGAATGGTATAGTAAGATATTGATATCGATATTTTTTAAATTTATGTGAGATCTATATCAGGCTTTTTGTAGATTTACATTTATTTCTATTTATAATTATAATTCAAATAATTTTTCTTAAAATTAGCCAATGCCATCTTGAAAATACAGTATTTAATAATTTTACTTTTTGTTCTTTTGAATTAAAGGACTCCGCTTAAAGGCTTAAAGTATATTACTGGAGTGCCATGTTTATTTATATTTGTGTGCGTGTGTGTGACCTACTTGTGTTGCGGTATTTAGAGAATGTATAAAAAATAAAGGTTTCAGTTTCATGGTTACCAACCAGCCATTTTTAAAGGCTTATAATGAGGGTATCTAGGTTGGAATGTGGCTTATAAGAAGGGTATCTAGGTTGGAATGTGGCTTATAAGGAGGGTATCTAGGTTGGAATGTGGCTTATAAGAAGGGTATCTAGGTTGGAATGTGGCTTATAAGAAGGGTATCTAGGTTGGAATGTGGCTTATAAGGAGAGTATCTAGGTTGGAATGTGGCTTATAAGAAGGGTATCTAGGTTGGAATGTGGCTTATAAGAAGGGTATCTAGGTTGGAATGTGGCTTATAATGAGGGTATCTAGGTTGGAATGGGGGGGGGGAGTCGGGTTACACGAGTTGACTGTCATCTGCCCGTATGTGGCGTCATACATGGGCGTGTGCTCACTGCATCTCAAGAATGGTGTTACAGTGTTACCTTTGTGTGTCTGAACGTATCAATGTGAACACACAATAAAATTTGAGCATACTCTTAGGAAACACTGGTTTACTTCATTTATCTTTCAACTTATTTTTTCTTCTCCCCCCCCCCTATTATCTATTAAGAAATTATTATCTATATTCTACATCGTTAGCTGTACTTCCTATACTTCAAAGGGCGGAAGGAGCAAGGGAAATAAGTGTGAAAATAAAGGATCTGAAAGAGTTATCTCTAAATACGGTGTTATAAACGAAAATTTGATACAAAAACAATTTTGTAACTAATTAAATGAAAGATGGTATTCAAAAAGGACTTTATTTATGTAAGAAAATATGAAAAATCATCTTTTCTAACATGACTGTAACCTTCCATAAATTTTCCATTATTTTTCTGACTCACAATTCGTGAATGCAAATTGGGGACATTTCAAACGGTTAAAATCGTATTTTTAATATCGGTGTTTAAAATCCCTGAATTAAAGGGATTATAAGTATAGGTACATTTTATTGCTAATTGATATACCAAGAGATTAATAAAATAGCACACTCTTCAATATGACTGATGATTAACTGGTTACAAGTGGCAATCATTTTTAAAGTGACTATTTAATTTCAAGATTTAGTTATGAGTCATGAAATGTATTAATCGTTTTCCACAGCTCAATAGCTAAATGGAGACTTAAAATATTCACTTAAATAGTGTGGGCAGTGAAAGATGCATTACATCTAGGACAGTGCTTCTCAAACTTTTTAGTATGGCGAGCCGGCAGGATTTTTTCCATTACACCAAGGACCGGTGCACTATTTTCCCTGCACTGACAATTTTTCCTGTCCTTTTTTTGAGAACACCTGCGGACCGGAAGCGGGTGGCCCACCGACCGGCACAGGTCCGCGGACCACCACTTTGAGAAGCACTGATCTAGGACACAACAGAGATAATTAACTCTTACCTAAAGCTGTCGTCGAAAGCATCTTCAGTGCTGGGCGAAGGGAAGTAATCCCCGGTGGATGAACACAAATCCGGTCTCGGTCCTGGAAGAGTCAGCTCCGATAACCCTCTTTGGTGATCGGGCGAGACGCTTGGGACCGGAAGTCCCCTTTCCTTAGGTCTCGCCCCGGTTGCCTTCTGAGCCGACCGGTCAAGATGTTCGAAAGGTACACCACCCGGAAAGCTGACTGGACTTGAATGGTCAAACTTGACGCCAGCGGCGAATTCCTCTTCTGGCAAAAAAATGTCTGAATTTTCTGGACTTAACCGGGTCTGACCGTCCACGTCTTCCGTTAGGTCAACAAGATTTAGATGAGAAATGTTAGCAGAGGTTTCACAGGGCAAATTGGTAGATATCTCATAGCCGGTGGATTGAGCTTTGATGCTCTGTGCGCTGGAGACCATGTACTGGACGTAAGCCGATCGCGCTGGGGGCGGTGGCATGCAAGACGAAAACGAGGCAATGTCCGAGAAAGCCATGGGCGTGAAGACGATGGGTGAAAACAGAGGGCTGCTGTCTAAATCGTCGTCTGAAGACATCAGACTCTGGTCGTAGGTGAACCGACGTGGCGATGACGTCCCGGGCAGGTCGCTGCTTGCGGCAGACGCTTGGCTGGTCTCGACGTCGTCGAAGAGGCTGTCGTGTGACTCCTCCTTGATGAAAGTTATCTTCTCGCTTGATTTTTCTATCGGGCTTAGATCAACGGATGACGAAGGCTCACTTTGAGACAAATCGTCACCACGACCAGGTGAGGAATCGCCCGAATCCTTCAACGGATCAGCGTCCTGTTCATCTTCAGATGGCGTGTTGACGGTGTCTGAAAAAAAGGCAACGCCGCTGTCAATCATGGACGAGTTGCGGGTTTCAAAAATTACTTTTTCGTTCACAGCCTTCTCCTCTTCACGGCCCCCAACGTCCAGGGATGAGTAATCATCACTGGTTGAGAACCGTTTTGATATCCTGTTCTCCCTGTGCCTCTGGGCATTGGTGCCAGCGAGCTCCATGATGGTTGTGTTCTCGTCCATTTCGAAATGGGGACACTCGCCGATGTAACGGCTCAGTTCTAGTTTCGAAACTTCGACTTCAACATTCGTAGTCTCAGCCTCTGTGACATTTTTGTCTGTGGATTTAATCAATATGGACTGAGCCTCTGTGGACTGAACCTCTGTGGACTGAACCTCTGTGGACTGAACCTCTGTGGACTGAACCTCTGTGGACTGAGCCTCTGTGGACTGAACCTCTGTGGACTGAACCACTTTGGACTGAACCTCTGTGGACTGAACCTCTGTGGACTGAACCACTTTGGACTGAGCCTCTGTGGTTTGAGCTTCTGGAGGTAGACAACCCGTGGGTTCAATCCCCGTGGGTTTCACGTCTCCGGGATGGTCCTGCGACAAAGTGTCCAGGTTAAATGCACCACCATTCAAAGCATTGACGTCTGCTGGTTGATCTGATAGATCCGAAAAGTCACCGATCTTATCAGAAGGTGTTTTAGTAATCAATTGAAGTATTTGATCTGCACTCTCAGTCAATGACTGATGTGTCGTGATTGTGGGGATTCCCGTACCATACCCGGTCAAAACATGTGCAGATTCCAACAGAGGATCCATTTCTGGATTGTTACTAACATCCATATCCACTGTTTTCGCTTCTGCGGCCGACCCAGTATACAAAATATGCCCGGCTTCCAAAAACAAAATATCCATTTCTGGATTGTTACTAACATCCATATCCACTGTTTTCGTTTCTGCGGCCGACCCAGTATACAAAATAGGTCCAGCTTCAAAAAAAGGATCCATTTCTGGATTGTTACTAACATCCACATCCACTTTATGCGTTTCTGGAGCAGACCCAGTATCATGTCCCAGTGACGTTATTTGGTTGAAATCAACAACTTTACTGACTTCTTCTATCGGCAAACCTGGGAGACCTTCTCGTGTGACTTCTTGATGTTCCCGTGTGAACTCAGGATCTTCCCTATTCGAAACTTCCGTTGCATCAACTGTGGAATGCGTCGCAGCTGGGACACCCAAGCCGGACACTGTAGTTAGTTGACCATCATCTCCAAGACTTTCATTTGGAAGCTCCATAACGCCGCAGTTCAAAGCTTTGAATTACTGCTAAATGTTCCATTCAACATAAGGTCCCCAGTCGAAGATTCAATCTTCATTTTCATACAAGTAGACATCCAATAGAAAAATTCAACATAAATTTCACCGAATTCTTTAATAAAAAATTTAACTAAATCGTATTTTGAAAAATTAAATTAGATTTTTTCCTAACTGACTCACACCTAATGAAGCACTTCTGCAAAAACTATTTTTGAAACTCTGAAAATGAATTAGTTTACGAATTAAAATACATTGGTCTGTAGAACTCAAAGAGCAACCAAGATATGGTACTACTTGAAGAAAAAAAAAGGGAGAAGGAAAAACCACTAAGAAGAAATAATTACACCTCCTGTGAGACGTAACGAGTTAGTTAAGACAACACGTAATGGCCGACAGTTAAAGATGTTCGTAATCTCAAGAGAGGTAACTGCTTACATTGGCTGGGGATGAAATGTGGACGTATAAAAAGGCCCCCCCCTGGAAAGACAAATTCCCATAAAGTCATCTCCCCTGATATACCGAATGCTCCTTAAATATCACGTATAGATTCTAGCGGTCAATCCGAGTGGATGAGACGCTTTCCTCCCAATGACAGACAGACTCCTGTTGCTTTATTAAATTTTCGTGGTTTGTTTTTTAATTTTATTTTTATAAGTTTAACAAAAATGAGTAAATACCAACTTATTTGGCATGCTACTAATCTAATCTCATACTCTGGTAACTTGACATTAGAAAGTACGTGAGACACTCTTCTCCAAATGACAGACTGGTGTTGCTAAACGGCCAAAGAGTTTGGAATGTACTAAAAGTTTTACTGATATGCAGGTTATAGTTTTTTTTATTAAAACAAATTAGTAAGAAATTACAAAGTAATTATGATCTGACGAAGGTGTTTACTAAAGACGGAAAGCATATACGAACTGGGCATGTAAATGAGTTTTTAGGATTTTAGGAAAATCGAAAAACACATCGATGACGAAAAATAATATTCTTTTTATTTTAATTTCAGTAAGTTTTTATCATTTTCCTTTAGAATTTAAGAAACATGTCATCAAAGTAAGCCAAAGTGAAGCCAAATTTCACAGTATATTTAATCAACTATAGTTTCACGTTTCCCATTAAACTTCAAGTTATTTCATGGTTTTAACCTACATTAAAGTCAAGGCATCTTAAAGATAATTTATGAACATTTTTAATCACCTGCTGAAGGTTTACAGCTAGCCAAAACACAAGATTTACCGTATTTCTTGGTGCCGTGCATATATCACAACAAAAAGACTTGAACATTAAAAAGAAATGTTGCAACTAAATGGTAGAACAACGTCTCCTTCTCCCCCCCCCCAATACACCACCCCCGTGCATTTGTTTGAGTAAAACTTTGCTATAAACAAATGAGAAAATTAGGTTTATAGAAAATAGTATTTATACATTTACAACACACAAAAATAATAAGTTGTTAATTAAGGATTTAAATCTACAATTAACTTCGGAGAATTCTTTTTTAAAAATCCATTAAGTTTCCCTTCCTCTTATGATTAATTCCGTCTGTTGACAATTGTGAATGAAAACAGGGAACATAGTAGATAGAAGGACTTGGCAGAGCACATCATGCTTAAGACCGTTAAAATGAAAGCCATTAACAAAACGACTTGCTCCACGCTAAAGACCGTCAAAATGAAAGCCATTAACAAAATGACTTGCTCCACGCTAAAGACCGTTAAAAATGAAAGCAATTAACAAAACGACTTGCTCCACGCTAAAGACAGTTAAAATGAAAGCCATTAACAAAACGACTTGCTCCACGCTAAAGACCGTTAAAATTAAAGCCATTAACAAAACGACTTGTTCCAAGCTCATCTACTACGTTCGTTAAGGTATATAGTTCAAATATAGTTAAAATATAGTTCAATTATTTGCCACTTTTCAAATACACACAAGCAACGATCTTTTGATGTCACCCCACCACCATCACGGAGAAATTATCCTTCAACGCTGACAGGCAATGCACATAATCTGCAATACATACAGACAGCCATATACCCGGAATTTACACACACTCACTCACTCACTCACCCTCCCCTCCCCCACACTCACGCGCGTATTTTCAGAGGCGTGTAGGCAGATAAATACTCGGAATATATAAATGCACACGCCCTGGCAGGCAAAAATTACACACATACGTTAGACTAAACACACCTACAAAGTAGGCATGAAAGCAATAGAGAAAATTTTCTTGCAGTTACTTGAAGGCATAAACAGATTTAAAATACATGTAGTCTAAACGCCTTGATATGTTATTTTCTTCATTCTTAAAAAATGCCACTTTAATTTTTATTTAAACAAATTTTAAAAACAAACTTATTATCTCTTCTCTGATCAAAAGTATTCATGTCTCTGATCCTTGTTCTCCTTGTCTCTAATCACTTATCTCCTTGTCCTTGATCCCTTTCTCCTTGTCTTTGATCCCCTTATCTCCCTGTCTTTGATCTAAAATCACATGTTCTCTAATCCCAAATCCCCTTTCTCATCATTGACGTCATTTCACTTTCCCCACTTACTTTCCTTGATCCCACAATGTGGGCACATTACATTTTTTTAAAGATAAAAATTTAAGAAGCAACTAACATATAAGAGTATTTTTTTTAAAATTAGCTCTGTAGATTTCAGTGTTTACTGAAGACAACCATTGGACTATATTAAAATTTGTTTCCTAATAAATCAAAACAAATTTCAACGAATCAAAATTTCAATTAGAATGATGACTGTGGTAGAGTTCAAAATCAAAACCGAAGTTCGTTTTGTTTATGACATAGGACTCCATTTATAGACGACATGTTTATTCTAATAAACACAATTATTTCACACAGCGTGGGAATCGCGAAGACCGGTGAACGTTGAGTTCCTGGTGTAACTGTGCACACAAGTGACATTAATTGAATTTCCTGCTCACCGGTGCACATGGAGATTGTTAGCCAGTATAAAAAACAAATCCTTCATTCATCCAAACATATTACTGAAGTGATACAACGAATATGTTGGGTGGTGACTAATGACATCGGTTCCGAAAACGATGGGCTTGTACGCGTGAGTAAATGAGTCAGTCAGGGAGAGAGAGAGGTGGGGAGAAGGAGATAAACAGAGTGAGAGAGAGGGAGAAGAGGAGATGAAGAGAGAGTGAGTGAGATAAGGAGGATAATTAACAAATAATTGACATTAATGATTATCAATAGAACAAAAAAACTGTAATAATTTCTTAATGACATAAAATATACAAATCTGTGTTTTTCTTTTGCACGTGAGTTCGTTGTTAGTTGGTTTTTTTTTCAATCTTGTTATAAGTTATTAATCCTTCTGTAATGACAAACTGATCACAAAAATAATAATCCGAGCGATTGGACACGTTATAATTATAATATAGGAGGTGACTTTATACTACGCTTTATACTACTAGTGTGTCTTAACACCATTACACACCGGTGTATCATCGTATTAGTGTGTTATGACACATTTGTTGACCATGACACACAGGTGTACCATCGGATTAGTATCATGCGACTAAGTGGTTGACCACGACACATGGGTGTGCCGCGACACAGTGGTTGACCACGACACACGGGTGTACCATCGGATCAGTGTCCTGTGACACAGTGGTGTGTCGCTATATTAGTAAGATACTCCGTGATGCTTCTAGTTAAGGTGTGCATTTAAAATAAAGGCTGGCTTACAACTTACACGCTGGATAAAATTGTACAGATGCTTTCAAAAATCAAAACGCTTGAGAGCCATTTGCCTACATAAATACAAGTGTGTATTTTTCCCCGCATAAATACAAGTGTGTATTTTCACCCGCATAAGTACAAGTGTGTGTTTTTCCCCGCATAAATACAAGTGTGTGTTTTTCCCTGCATAAATACAAGTGTGTATTTTTCCCCGCATAAATACAAGTGTGTGTTTTTCCCCGCTGCGATGTTCAGACGATTGCTTTTGGCGTCTGAATTAAACGTTGGTTTGGGTGCCAACATTGTAAATGGCCACATCCTTGTCGCGTCACTGGGGGATGTTTTCGGGGGAACTTGAAGATTGCATCTTATAAACAAAAGGAGCCGAAACCCCAAACACCGACAACATGCCCCCCTCGAACTCCTCACGCAGACGTTCAGCCTACCCCCCCCCAACCACATGTCTTACAGCTGAGCAGTCAACAACTGATGAAAACAGGGGGGGGGGAGGGGGCATACGATTAAAACCCGATGCAAATCAGGCCATAGTTTCTACTTTCTACGACAATTCACTTTCTCTTTCATTATTCCACAAATGATCTGAAATAAACCCTTTCAACGCACCATAAGATAAAGCACTGGGCTGCTCTAGAGCTGTATCAGTCAGTCATTAATTACATCTTTAAAGTTTAAACCTTGATCGGTTCAAGAGCCGGAAGGGTAGCTATAGTTTGTTTTTTTGTTTTTTTTTGTACAATGGTTAATTTTAAAACTCATTTTCTATAGAATAAATTCGTCTAGTTGTCTTATTGTCTCATTATTTTTAAAATAAAAAAATTAAAATACGATAATAACTGGAACATTCGACGCGTATCGCTCCACCACCCTTGGCCTGTCCGCGGCAATCGTGAATATTGGTACGAACCAATAAAATTTTTAATATTTGCTTAATTCTGAGTTAAACAAGAACAGTGGTGAATGTAGGTGGCACTTTGTATATTATATACTAGACGACCCACGGCGTAGCATACGCCGCAGACTTGCTCATGGAGAGTGCAAAGAAAGTTGAGAAAGAACGGACACAAACTACAGCACGAAGAAATCAAAACAACGCGAGTGAACGTCGGTTGACTGCCAACTCATTGTTTATTTTCGAGACATTTGCAGGCGAAATTCGGTACACCCCTAACTTCTATGAAGTCAGCTGTAAAACGATAATCGGTTTAAAATCGGAGTTACATAATCGATAATCGGTTTTCCACAAAAAAAAACAAAAACAAAAAACACGCAATTAACAACCCTAAATATGACTAACCCTCGCTAGGATCGGCCAAACAAAGTTTATGTTTAAGGGATGGTAGTAATAAATGGGAGGCGGGTAACAACAACCTAAGTGTGCATGTCTTCACCTTTCTCGCTATTTTTTATTTACTTGGTGCTGCTTTTTGTGTCTGTACTCTCACCCCCCCCCCAACCGTTCTTTGCACTGTCTATGATGAGCCAGTCTGCGGCGTATGCTATGCAATAAAGAGGTAAAAGAACGGGCACAAACAGACATTTATATATATATATTCGCCGGGGCTTGAACCCAGGACCTTCCTCGCATGAGGCGGACGTGTTAACCAGTACACTACGAATCTCACGTTTTCTGTGAAGGAACAATGCAAGTGAAACGCAAGGGCCATTGTTGGTCACCCCTCCACTACCTTCGCTTGTCAACCGTTAACTGTGTTTAGTTGACCCGAGCGAGGGTCATTCGTCATGCTCTGTTGCACATACTTGCAGCTTCTTGCCTCGCATGGTCCGACCATGAAGAGAATTATATACAGAAATAGGTAGATAGAATATAGATACAAGATAAATATATATTGAGACAGACAGACAGACAGACAGACAGAGAGAGAGAGAGAGAGAGAGAGAGAGAGAGAGAGAGAGAGAGAGAGAGAGAGAGAGAGAGAGAGAGAGAGAGGGGGGGTGAGAGAGAATAATAAAAGGATAAAATGCTTACATTACATTATCTTATTGTGTCTGTGATCAATTTAATGATAGAATAAGTAGGTTGTTGTTTTTTTTTCTAGGCAAAGTCGATCTCAAGAAGACGACGGTGTGTTTTTTCCCCTAGACACAATAACGTTGGTCTCTGACCTCGTTATGGTAATTAGGCTAATCACAAGTCATTTAATCCTCCCCACCCCCTCTTCACGCGGTCGGTGAACCTATAAGAACTTCAGGGGGGTGACAAGGCTGGAAAATGGGGCGTCACTGGCGTCAGCGTAAATATTTCTTTGAGTCGGAGTGAAAAATCATCGAGGAGAAATATGATTTTAAAAAATGAACACTCAAGTACGAGTAGGCGGTGAACAAAAACTACTAACAGCGTAGATGGATAGCGGTAGCTCACGAGATTGCGTGAC
>CALYLW010000226.1:957058-1097058 GCA_944989445.1 Ampullaceana balthica | reverse complement strand
TTTACTTTGCACACGGACCAAGGAACCTTAGAGGGAACATTGGTAGTAACCAAATATCAACAATAACCGGTGCAGTAACCAAATATCAAAATTTAACGATGCGATAACAAACTATCAACAAAACAGACGCCGTAACCAACTATAAACATAAAATGCAGTAACCATCAACAACAACGTACCCAGTAACTAACCATCAACAACAACGTACGCAGTAAGTAACCATCAACAACAACGTACGCAGTAAGTAACCATCAACAACAACGTACGCAGTAAGTAACCATCAAGAAAAATATCATTCAGCTAAATTAATCCACTGAAAATCTTCAAACTAAAAATAAAGATGTGTTGTTGTTTTTTTTTCCCAACACGACGAAGAACACTTCAAATCCATTTCGAAAACAATATCTTCACGATTCCATTGTTCCAATGAAGATTTGGAACGAGAACACGGAAGAACTGACGTCACAGGGGTCACAGGAAAGGGTAACGCTATCCTTAAAATGAGATGGGGGCAGTCAACGTTACTAGAGGTGCAGATAGGGATACTGGCTAAGTTGTAAGACTGCTCACAAGGAAACATGGGGGCACGAGTGTAGAGGGGAAAGGTAGTGGAGGAGGGGGGGGGCTCTACTCACCGCCTTCTGCTTGGCCAAAGAGGGGAGCCTACAAAAAAGAAAAATAACAACACACGCGCCCAGACTTCCGCAGGTAAAACGAGTTAATCCCCAGAAGGGCCGCGTGCGAGTGCGCATGTCACAGAGTCTCGCTTTGATTAATTATTTTTAAAAAAAAATAAAAAGATGAAATGTCTCAGTGAAGAAATACTTGATATACTTGTCACTTGTTTCATCAACACTGATTGGGGATTGGAAGAGGGAGTCGTTAAATGTTGTTTCTTTTCAAAAGAAACGAAAAATAAACATTAAACGAAAGTATTAAAAGGTAATTTTTTAATTTTTTTTTATTTAACAGGTGCACCTAAAATCCGTTGTCTCCGATGATAACATCTATGAGAAAGTCTAAAAAGAAGAAGATAATTGTATAAACTGTTAATTTGAAGCCTTGTCCTAAATGCAAATTTCAGGAGTAGTTTGTGGTCAACGTCAAACTCCCAACTGCGTCAAGGAAAGGCTCATGGCTGGAGGAATCTACTAGCTCTTAACCCAAGCTGTGTGATAATGAGGAAGCAGTGTCTATCTCGCGAGACTGCGCTGCAGCATGGGAGAATCTGATGAAATGAATGTGTCATAGAAACAGCAGCAATGACCATCTCGTCAATGAGATTATTGTTACATATGCGATGCCTATATATAGACTCGCGTTAACAATGATCATCAAAGTGTAGCTTGATCCTAACAAGTGGCTTGAACCAATGCTATAATTCCATGTGCACGACAATAAACGGAGACCTTTTTTAATATTTATTTATCCCATTTATTCAAATAATAGAATAAATTATATATGTTTCATGCATTTATTTCTTCCAAGTTTCCTATAGCACTTCGCTCGTTTGACTTCTTATTCTTCTCACTATAGATACACATAAAGGGCCGTCTATAAAGTACGTCACGCTATTTTTTGACCATGTACCCCCCTCCCCCTTGTCAAAAATCTCGGAACCCCCCCCCCTTGAAGTACGTCACATTTTCGAACAAAAATATTTTTGAAATTAACAAAATAATTTATATTTAATATAAAACACAGTGACTTCATACATGGCCGGACGCCCTCTCCCCCCTGTTATAAACTGTCACACTTTCTTACACCCCCTCTACCCCTGTTATAAACTGTCACACTTTCTTACACCCCCTCTCCCCCCTGTTATAAACTGTCACACTTTCTTACACCCCCTCTCCCCCCTCTGGAGTGTGACGTACTTTATGGACGGCCCTTCCCTTAAGGCGTCTACCTAAAATACTAATGACGCTTTAATTCGTAAGCACACAATACAAATATTTTAAGGAGTGTCAGGACCACAAAAGTGTACGCAAATAATAGTTGAGGCCAGTAGAGTCCACTCTGAGAACGTCGTGAAATATAGGCAAATAATAGTTGAGGCCAGTAGAGTCCACTCTGAGAACGTCGTGAAATATAGGCAAATAATAGTTGAGGCCAGTAGGGTCCACTCTGAGAACGTCGTGAAATATAGGCAAATAATAGTTGAGGCCAGTAGAGTCCACTCTGAGAACGTCGTGAAATATAGGCAAATAATAGTTGAGGCCAGTAGAGTCCACTCTGAGAACGTCGTGAAATATAGGCAAATAATAGTTGAGGCCAGTAGAGTCCACTCTGAGAACGTCGTGAAATATAGGCAAATAATAGTTGAGGCCAGTAGGGTCCACTCTGAGAACGTCGTGAAATATAGGCAAATAATAGTTGAGGCCAGTAGAGTCCACTCTGAGAACGTCGTGAAATATAGGCAAATAATAGTTGAGGCCAGTAGAGTCCACTCTGAGAACGTCGTGAAATATAGGCAAATAATAGTTGAGACCAGTAGAGTCCACTCTGAGAACGTCGTGAAATATAGGCAAATAATAGTTGAGGCCAGTAGAGTCCACTCTGAGAACGTCGTGAAATATAGGCAAATAATAGTTGAGGCCAGTAGAGTCCACTCTGAGAACGTCGTGAAATATAGGCAAATAATAGTTGAGGCCAGTAGAGTCCACTCTGAGGACGTCGTGAAATATAGGCAAATAATAGTTGAGGCCAGTAGAGTCCACTCTGAGAACGTCGTGAAATATAGGCAAATAATAGTTGAGGCCAGTAGAGTCCACTCTGAGAACGTCGTGAAATATAGGCAAATAATAGTTGAGGCCAGTAGAGTCCACTCTGAGAACGTCGTGAAATATAGGCAAATAATAGTTGAGGCCAGTAGAGTCCACTCTGAGAACGTCGTGAAATATAGGCAAATAATAGTTGAGGCCAGTAGAGTCCACTCTGAGGACGTCGTGAAATATAGGCAAATAATAGTTGAGGCCAGTAGAGTCCACTCTGAGGACGTCGTGAAATATAGGCAAATAATAGTTGAGGCCAGTAGAGTCCACTCTGACGACGTCGTGAAATATAGGCAAATAAAAGTAAGTATGAGAATTATCCACACAAAAAAATACTTTCAAAAGAATAAAAATTATTTTTTTAGTTTAATTTGAAAATACATGAATATTTTTTTAAAGTTAAAAAAGTTTTTCTTTAAAAGTTGGAATCTTATGAGGGATTGAAAAAACAACACCGAGTACATGTATATTTATTATTATTTATAGGTTTAGCTGCATCATACCCTCCTCCGCCCCCCCCCCACACACTTTTGTGTGTGTGTGTAATTGTTAGACATTTTTATTTTTGAATGTTGACATGGTATTTGAGAGCAACGTACCCATTGAAATTGTACAAACACTGACACACAAAAATGGATTATGTGAAACTATGCACACCAATTTTTTTTAAATTTTGCACACGGACCAAAACATCTTACAGGGAACATTGCTTAAGACGGTTTACGATCGGCTTGAGTTTATAGCTCAGAAGCTTTTTGCGTACTTTGAGTGAAGCCAGCGGCTAGGGTCAAAGGCTCTAAGTGTAAAGACCAAAGTTTCTGTTTTAAAAAATAATAAATTTAATGGGGATCGGAGAAACATAACTGAAGGTTAGAGAAGGAAAGAGTAGTTTGACTGTCGATGTGACACTTGTGAAAGTAGGCATGATCTCCCTTGACTTGCGGGTTACTCCTTAGTATATGACGACACAGAATGAGCATAGTCGCTTAAATTATCAATAAAAACTATTCGGGATTTAAAATTTGCACAATTTGACGACAATTAAACGTGAAGATCTCTAGGCCCACCCAGACCCAAACTTCGGCCATCTCAGAGCAACAAACGTTATGTCTCAGTTCTAAACAACAGCACAGCGCGGCTGGCGCCCACCTCTCACCACAGAGCTGTTGGCACCTGTGAACGTGTTGTTACACACCAAACTTCCGTTTCCACCTCAACCCCCCTGGCGTTTACATTGTTGTTTTTTAACTCGAGGAGAGAAAAGTAAAACATGCCTGCCGGTCGGGAAGGAAAACATTCCGCGAGATTTTTTTTTAAATTAAGTAGTTAAAAAATAGTTTTCATGGTGTGTCATTTTAAAAAGGGATATTTTCCTCCATCCACATTCTACAGGATTATTTTTTTCTATTTTACCTGCTGGTGACCACTGGTGTGTTCACGGAACATACGGGATATTATAATTAACACTTTTTAAACACATGTTGGGCGAGGGTAAGAGGGAGAGAAAGAATATTACCATTTTGTAAGAGGGATTCTTTATTAAATTTGCAGTGTGATTGGTTTTTTTTGTTGTTGTTTTTCTAGGATATACATTCTACATTGAGATTTTCCTTCCCACATTTTTCCTTTAAAATTTTAACATCATTCCATATCTTCTTGTGTTTCTATCACGACAGTCCAAATAAAAATGTCCCCAGCAAGTTTGTTTTAACTTTTTCCCTAAACAAAATAGTTGCTTCATTTTGGTAAAATATTTGATACTTTTCAATTTATTCATTTAATTTAAGTCACGTGACCGCTATATCGCGTTCACCGCCATAATGATGGGGTCAGAACTTTTGTCGAAATATGAACAAATGAAAGCAATGATGGTATTACAGCTTAGCGACTGACTCTAGACTGCCCTGGGGTTGTATTGGAGTCTAGGACCCAGGCATCACGAGACATAAGGGATCTGATCTTTGAAGGACACGGGCCATTGATGGAGTCCTTGTGGCTGGGTTAAAAGATATGGTCAGGAGAATGTATGGCTTGGATCAAAAGACAAAACAATATGGGCGTATGGGGAAAGAAAGAAAGAAAGAAAGAAAGAAAAGAAGGAAGGAAGGAAGGAAGGAAGGAAGGAAGGAAGGAAGGAAGGAAGGAAGGAAGGAAGGAAGGAAGGAAGGAAGGAAGGAAGGAAGGAAGGAAGGAAGGAAGGAAGGAAGGAAGGAAGGAAGGAAGGAAGGAAGGAAGGAAGGAGGGAAGGAAAGAAGGAAGGAAGGAAGGAAGGAAGAAAGGATAAAGAAAGAAAGAAAGAAAGAAAGAAAGAAAGAAAGAAAGAAAGAAAGGAAGAAAGAAAGAAAGAAAGAAAGAAAGAAAGAAAGAAAGAAAGAAAGAAAGAAAGAAAGAAAGAAAGAAAGAAAGAAAGAAAGAAAGAAAGAAAGGAAGAAAGAAAAGAAAGAAAGAAAGAAAGAAAGAAAGAAAGAAATACCTGTAATACTTGTATTGCCACAAAGAAGCAAGTAAGATACTGACTGCTGCTGGGTATTAAGAAAGAATGATTGCTCTCTTCCGTGATAAATGTCCACTTAGGTTAAACAAGGAAAACGTATATATGCGTGCGTGTGCGTATTTGTTTATTAAAGAGAGAGAGAGAAGTTGTTTTTTTCCTCACAATTGGTGACATACGATGTTTTGCGAAAGGAACATTGCTAATAGTAAATCCGCAATTCCCTTCTTACCAAAAAACTTTATTTAGAAACTCTCCTATTCTCCCACAGTTCCAAAACAGTCTAACAGCATGACAATTATATCCGTATTGGCCTCATAGTTTTTTTTTATGTCTCACAACGTACTTGAAGCTTTGTCTTATACAGAGCTCAGCCTTTTCAAGCTGAACCGAAGACCGAAGCACATGCATTTCAGCTGACAAAGTTTTAAAGTCATTTGTCTTTCAGAACCAACAGTCCATAAATCTCTGGTTGGGGAAAAAATGAATGTTAGGGGTGTCCGAATCTGATGAATTTAGACCTCTGGACCATTTTCTGCAAGCGTAAACAGGAAAGGGGGATAATCAGATTTTTCTCTTTTTAAAATAGCACGCATTATCTTTATGGTTATGGAAGATGTGTTTTCAGTTGCAGAAGGGTTCCAGGCCGTGGGGGATAATTAGAGGACAAGATAACAACTATAAAAAGCAAGCAAGTTCTGACAGGTGTATCATAAGAACAGATAACAATATAAGAGTATGCAAGCCATGTCGGGTAAATTTAGACACGATACCAACTATATGAGAGTAACCAAACTGTGTCGGGGATACGTAGATATATAATAACGAACTATTAAGAGAAACCAAATTGTATGGGCTTTCTGTGGGTAAATAAGAAGTATATAACAGCAAAGAAATTGTGTCGGGTTTATTTAGTTGGGATAACTATATAAGAATAAACAAGTAAGTAAATAAACAATTAAGTAAATAAACAAGTAATCAATATAGACATGAAGCATATACATAATAATCATTGATAACATGTTGCATGCAACATGCAAAATTAAGATTAACTCAAAGATATGAATAATAATAATAATTTTAACATTTATATAGCACAGTACCCCAGCAAGAAGCTGGGCTCACAGAGCTACACACCCTTACACACACTCACTCACTCACTCACACACACAAAGTAACAAACATATAGCAATGATTGCAGAGAAAATGATAATTAACTACGATTAAGAGAAACCTATAAATATTCAAAGATTAAATTTAAATAATATATTTTCAATATTTTTTCGTGCGTTTTGGGGGGGGTGGCGTTGTAAGGGTTGAATGTCAATTGTGAATTTCCTTAAAAGTATTTTTAAACATTAAGAACCGCTTAGTGTGACACGGTAATGAATTAACTCGTTTATATCCTGGAAAACTTCTGTTATAGGAGTTAAAGATGTGGGGTTCTTGCACTTAATATAAATTCAAAATTCAGTCATTTTCCAGGTTTTTCTAGTAGAAAAAAAGACATGTCCAGGATATAATTAAAAAGTTAGTTCGCCAAAAAAGTGGTAAATCGATGCACTGCGAAGAAGCAATAAAATGAAACATCAATTGTTCACCAATATCTTAAGATAAAAATCAAAGTTAAAAACATTGCAGGATAAATATTTCTTCCAGGATTTCGGGGGGAAAAACGCAAGCAGATTTTCAGGACATCGTGGAATTACAGGAGGCTACAGGAACCCTGTTTTACAAGCAACAAACACTTCTAAGCGTGTTCCTTTTTCTAGTGGTATCAAAAATCCCCATGATATTGTATCCTAATACCGTTCTTAGAATCAGAAGATGGGTTCGGATTTCAAGTGAGGTCATCGATAGTACAGTGTCAAGACGCCAGTCAGGCTAGGTACAAAGAAATCAATTAATAGTTTTTAGGAGACCCCTTTGAAAGAGAGAAAACCATACAACGAACGTATCGGTGAGATGCCTTCGCCAGCGATAAGTCTAAAGTTTATTCAGATGTTTACGCCCGTCTTACCTGCTGCTTCTCTAATCCTCTGTCGAAAGCTGTGGCTGTCATCCATGACGTCGGGACTGGACAGCGCGCTGTTCTCTGCTCCGCCACTGCTCCCACTGCTGCTCCTTCTTGGCGTGGACATTACTAGGCCGTTGGAATGGTCCACAATGCACCTCTCACAGGCAGACGATACTCGGGGGTAATCCGTGACAAAGAAGAGCTCCAACGAATATCACTAACTGTCATGATACCTTTGACTTCTATAAAAAATTTAAAACTTTCACTAAATGCATTCCTTTACTACCCTAACCTAAAACAATCACAGATTTGTTCGCCTAGTTATCTATATTGTAATAAGTTAAACAACCCTTCACGACATTGCTTAAAAGGATTAAATTAATTCGTTGTCAGCTAATCATAGAATCATAGAGTATACTATTAATTACCTTTTATACTATCATTTAAAAAATATGCCTTTAATTTTTTTATGCTCCAACTGTGATTTATTTAATATACTTTTAGTAAAATTACTTTAATTGTAAACAAATCAAAATCAAAATAATTGATTAGGAAATAGTAGGATAGGATGAACAACACGTTTACAGACTATGGAGTTCGTTATTTTATTTTATTTTTATTAATGATAGCCTTTTTAATCTTTAGACCACACGGTAGGCTAAGCCATTAGAGTAGAAACACACATTTTGAACAGTGCACGGATCAACAGAGCTCCCTTGAAAGTCTTCTGTAGAGTAGTCCCCGCGATTTACCTGCAATAAAACAAAGAAATGCTATTTGTAAGTTATGCAACACATTCTTCATGATTTTTAATAATTAAAAAAACGTAAAAACCAAGTTTTTGACTATAAATCCTTTATTTACGAGACATAACTAAAAGAATGTTCATTATAATACCCAGCGCACGACAATCAAACATCCAAAATTTTAGTTTTATGTCTCGTAAAACATGTTTAATATAATGCGCACCGATCGGGAATATATTTTTAAAAATTATAGTCCATATAATATGCACCGAATCGCCCAACAGGAAAGTATTTAAAAAAAGGCCGTTCAATATAATACGCACCGCGACTTTCTATCTCAAAAATAAACATGATACATAGAGATAAATAAAATAATATAAAAATTCAATAATTTATTGACAGTACATGCGATCGATCTGAAATTTTGATACATTGTTTTTATCATCGGCACGAAACTGTCTGCAAAACTTCAGCTCACTAGCTTACGAGGAAGTGGGCTAAAAATCGATCCAAAGTTTTTTCGACAAACAAGCAAGCAACCTAGCAACCAGAGACCACGAGTTAATATAAAGGATTTAAAAGAGTGGGGTGTGACAGCTTTAAAATGAAACGTTTATTTGTTGATTTATTATAAACAGGAAAGATCAGACTATTGTTTAGCTATCGGAAAATTAAGGCACTCTCGTGTATTTCATGGTAACTTTGTAGCAATTTGAGCTTCCCTCATCATAAACTTACAAGAAAGTAATTTTACAACAAAAAAAGTATACTAAATAAATGGCAGTTGAAGCATGAAATAATCGTATGGGTAATTAAGCTTACACGCTCCAATGAGCTTATGATTATAAACGCTCATAAAGCCCAGGCTGGTACCTCGAAACCCCGATCTATCTTTTGGGAAGTGTTTCACTAACTATATCAGTGTTTGACTGACCACATCAGTGTTTGACTGACCACATCAGTGTTTGCCTGACCACATCAGTGTTTGCCTGACCACATCAGTGTCTGACTGATTACATCAGTGTTTGCCTGACCACATCAGTGTTTGACTGACCACATCAGTGTTTGACTGACCACATCAGTGTTTGACTGACCGCATCAGTGTTTGACTGACCACACCAGTGTTTGACTGACCACACGTTGACAAAAACCAAACAAAAAACCACACAATCTATGTTTGTGGAATATCCGAATGTGCGTAGTTTGAGTTTTGGCGTGTGTTGCATTTTTAGAGATCTCCTGTTTCATCTTCCATTTGATGGTTTCTCTGCTCTCTGCTTATTGTTTGACAGCTTTGTTTTCTGTAGTGGTTTTTGGGTAGGGCATTAATTTATACACTAGGTTGCGCTGGGGCGCCGTGGCGCCTACGGCGCCCACTTTTTTCAAAAGCCCAACTAACTTATCCTTGCTTGATAAATACTTAATATCAAACTTAATGAAATGTACACAAAGTATTTTATAGTAGGGGTTGTAGGGCGCCTACGGCGCTCACTGCAGCTGTAGGGCGCCTACGGCGACTACTTTTTTTTTGTCCTTGTTTGATAAATACGAAATTTTAAACTTGCTGAAATGTACACAAAGTATTTTATAATTATAAATCCTCAAATCCTATTTTTACGCCGTTCCCTTTTCTAAAATTTAAATATAAGCTAAAACAAAGACCTAATATTATATTTTTTTACAGCACGTCTTTAATTTATAATTATTTTGCACACCTTTTGCGCGCCTTCCGAATCACGCCTTGTATTAAGATGTAAGCTCCAAAAATGACGTCATAGCGTTACACATCCAACCTGTGACTTGGCTATTATATATTTTATGGTTTTAAAGTAATTGATTTTTTAAAAATTATATATTATTTAAAAATAAAGAAATTTGAAAGCAACATTTGTTGAAAGCTCACCTACACCTCAGCAGTAGTAACTACTGCTATATGACATTACATGTATATTAAAATTTGTATTGACATTTTAAAACGTGTATGTCTCAGAAAAGCATATCATAATCATAACGGAATTGATTTTTTTAAGGGACATCTGAAAAGCAGTAATTTCTAACATATCTTCTCACAAAACCATTAAAAGTAAGCTATTTAAACAACTAAAGACTTGTGTCTATGTGAGTTTAACCGCTGTGTAATTAAATGTCGGGACATTTTGTTTAAAGTGACTTACATACATTTTAAAATGCCTTGAACGTCTTAAACACGGCAAAATATTTTAGATTGAGGAAGAATAGGGGTTTCATATTATGATTTAGGTTGAGGAAAAATAATTATCTTTTGAACATACTACTTCATTTGCTAAACTATCGTAAACATCTCGAGTATATCGTTAGTGTGTTTATGGTTTATGCAATCTACGTAAGTTGCCAACTCTTGTTACCGTTGCTTATTCCATTTAAACTTTGTGAAAAATTCTTAGAAAAACAACAATAATAACAACAGCAACAAAATAATAATAATGTCATTAAAAAATTAATTTAAAAATCAAATATTACATCAATTCGATAGTAAGAATTAAGCGTTTTTAAATACGCATGTAATAATAAGAAAAAAAACAAGTTTTTTACTATAAATCCTTTATGTACGAGAAGTAACTAAAAGAATGTTCATTATAATACGCAGCGCCAGACCATCCAGAAATACAAAATTGCAGTTGTGTCGTAAAACATGTTTAATATAATGCGCACCGATCAGGAATATGTTTATAAAAAGAGTTGTCAATAAAATACGCACCTTATTGCGCGACAGAAAGGTTGTTCAATATAATACGCACCGCGACGCTCTATCTCAAAAAATAGCATGATACATAGGAATAAATAAAATAATCTAAAAAATCAATAATTTAATTACGGTACATGCGATCGATCTGAAATTTTGATACATTGTTTTTATTATCGGTACGAAACTGCCTGCAAAATTTCAGCTCGCTAGCTTACGAGCAAGTGGGTTAAAAATCGATCAAAAGTTTTGGCGACAAGGGCGGGCGGGCGGGCGGCCGCAGACACCACGAGTTAATATAAAGGATTTTAAAAATAGAACTTAACTATGAAAATAAAGAAACAGCCATAATTTGCAAAGATCACATTATATTTACGAATTAATAAATTCATTTTGGAGGTGCATTTAAATTGAGTTTCCCTTCAATGACGCACTACTACACTGCAAAGCACCGGAACAAATGTATTTAATATAACATTGTGTTTACAAAACTGAGAATAGTAGATTAATTTCAAAATCTCAATTAATGTATTAAAATTCATTAAAATGTAATTTAAAATGTATGAGACATTACATAAAAAGTGTCTTTTATAAATGTTTCATAACTTTCATTGTATATAAATTAAAAAGTCGAGTAGTATATCAAGTTCGAATAATATATTAATATTAAAAATCGTATTTATTTTGTAAATATGAAAACTATTAAATTTATTTAATGACTATTATATATTTATTTATCTTACAGTCATTGTGGTCGCTCCCAGCATATTGGTTAGTCTTTGCTGATAGACGGTATTCTATTTTATCCAAGTGACACGCCACTTGACTTCGATCCCTATAAACTTGGGGTACAATGTCAATAAATTGCTAAACATTCCTTTATCGACGTTGTCCTAAAATCAGAGGCGTAGCTAGGTTTTTGGCGCCCTTGGCTAATTTATTTTTGGCGCCCTTGATAAATTGACAAGTTTCAGCTTTGCGATTCTTTCATTTGTTAGAAAAAATAATTGAATTTATCTTATTTTATTTATGACAATAATTACGTAGTCTGACAGTGACAGTCATACAACGTGAATATAAAAAATGCATAAGACAGGAACAATACTAATTTGCAGTTTATTATTTACTAAATAATACCAAATAAATTGGTGGATAAAACGGGATATTGTTGCGTTAATAAAGAATACAGCAAAACTTGAAGTAACGTGTATTATATATAAAAACAATAGTGTCAATGTGTCATACTCATTATCTCATACATAACTATAGAAACTCACAATTAAAACGTAAATTTAAGTAACACTTCACCGACTACAGCTCAGCACTTCCGTTAGCTGGCGTATTGGCGTGTTGCTAATACAGTCGGACCTTTCTAAGTCGAACTCAAGGGGGAAAAAATTCGACTTACGGAGTTTTCGAGTTAGGGAAACTGGCGTAATGGGCGCAGATTAATCAAGGACAATGTTGATATTGAGAGGGAAGGTTGTGGGGGAGACAGCCATAGCGGTCTAGAAGGCTTGACAGGAAATAGGGGCGGTGATATTTCATATGAAAGGAGCCAACATGCTTTGACATACCGACACAAGCCCGTGAGAGGAGACACTTTCCCTCCCCTCCCCCAATTTACTCCCTCGACAGCGGGGATGGGGATAGTAAGATTTTTCTTTTAAAAAGAAAGACTGTAAAATCATATTGACATTTGTATGATAAGAAGTCCCACAAAGGCCACAAACATAATACAAAATATTATAATGGTTTAAATGAAATATATTTAAATAAAATTAATTATTCACTTTTTTGTTATCAAGGATAAAAGTGAAATACAGTCGGACCTCGCTAAGTCGAACTTCCCTAAGTCGAAATCCTCCCTATATCGAATTAATTGTTAGGTCCGGCCAAATTCTATAAGACTAATGTATTTTAGATCTCCTTAACTCCAAGATTTTTGGCTTTCAACCTCTCTCAGTCGAATTTTCCAAGGCGTTTGGGTTATTATTCTGGAGTGACATTTCAGAAACACGTGTTCCGTAGAGCCACGTAAATGGATGTAAAATCTTATCTTAGTGCATTCCACGAGGGATTAAGCGACCCTTGCAAGTACAAAAAATGACAAAGACAAGAAAAAGGAGTGGTAACTAATTCGCGTCCCTTTGCTGCATGCTGTGACTCTTTTTAAAAAGAAAAATCTTACTCCCCCAATCCCACTGTGGAGGGAGTAAAGTGGGGGAGGAGAGGAAAGGTATCTCCTCTCATTGGCTTGTGTCGGCATGTCAAAGCAAGTTGGCTTCCTTTCATATGAAACATAGACACCGCCTCTCTTTGCCTGACAAGCCTTCTAGCCGGTATGGCTGTTCCTCCACCCATCTTAATATCTACATTGTCCTATTACGCAATCTCCCTAACTCAAAAACTGAGTTAGTCGATTTTTTATCCGGGTACTTTTGAGTTCGACTTAGAGAGGTCCCACTGTATTTATTTCCATACAAATTTAAAAAATTAGAGATTTAGTGGCGCCCTTTTGAGCTGGCGCCCTTGGCAACTGCCCCGATGCCAACCCGTTGCTACGCCACTGCCTAAAATGACGTTTATACAATTAGTACATACATGGGGAAAATATACATTGAACAATAACCTTGTTTATGTTGTTAATAAACAGAAGTAAAAAAAAAGATTTTGAAAAAAACACGTTTTTATAAGCGGACTAAAAAGAAGAAAATAAAATTAACAAATTTAAAATAATTTCTATGGGCGCTTCTCAGGCTTAACTAATTTAATTCACTCATTTTCTTACTCGTCATTTGTAAACCCTAATCATTTTAGCCAAACGCCTAAAAAGCGCCCGCCCACGTTTTAGTCATATTACATCATAGTACTTTTTAAAATGTTTTCATTTTATTTTCTTCTTTTCTGTCCGCTTATAGAAATGTGGTTTTTAACAATCTTTTTTTTACTTCTATTTAGTTTATTCTTTTTAGTCAAAGTGTATGCTATGGTGAGTTTTGAAGTATTAATTATGTTCAAATATAATACGCATTGCCCTTGATGTTAAACATGGTTTTTGTGGTCGGGGTTGGTGTGAATGTAATTTAAACAGGGGCAGACGGATAATACATAGGCTTATATATAGATAAACTAAAATTTTCAATAATTTAATAACAGTACATACGATCGATCTGAAATTTTGATACAATGCATTGTCATCCAAGATCTAACTGTGGTGAAATTTTGCCCATCAGAAGTGGTTTAATTTTACGTTGGAAGATTTGAAAAAGTGTGGACAGACAGGAACGAAAGCAAGTTAATAAAAACGTGGGAACATAGCTACATAATTTCTGCTAATTGTTGAATTCTCTCATGGTGACGGCAATATAGATGTTTTTTGTACAAAATATGATATATGGATATTATTTTAAACTCTCGTTTCATAGTTTACTTCTTAAAATAATAAGTTTAAAAGCTTTTATTAAAATGCATTTTCATTTTGATTTAATTAATTTTTTTTTCGTAAGATATATTAATACTTGTGTATACTTGAATAAAATAAAGAGAATAATTGTAAATATAACTTTACGATATATTTAAAATACACCATGTTAATTAACTAATAACAAATAGTATTATCATCAATATTATTAATTAATTTTTAGTTTTAATTTCTAAAAACAATAACTATAAAACCAAATTCTGGTGTCTATCTGTCCTTAATATAAAATATTTACAGACAGAACAGCCTGGCCTGGGAAAACACGAATGAAACAAAAATACTCCTACTTTCGAGTCTTAAATAATGGATTCGCACAACATTTGTTTGATTACAGATTGGGTGTGATAACTAACTTTTTTTTAAATTCTAAAATTTGTAATCGCTCAAAAAAGGTATCGATTTGCTTGGAAAATTAAGCGGTATACGTCACAGACTATGGCGGATTAAGGGGGGAGGTGGCTGAACGGGCTAAAGCCAGGGGCCCCCGATGATTTAGGGCCCCCAAATTTAGTATAATTTATAATAAAGGGGGACAAATGTTTGCATGAATCCCTAAAAATATCATAATTTAATAAATTAATAAAATCGTATCTATTAATCTGATCGCTATTCGGATCCGTAGCCTCAGTTTCGAAAAACTTGATTTGATTGGGTCAATAAGAGAACATCTTAATGAATACTATTTATATCTTTTAAATTTTGTTTAAACTTCAGGATCTTGTGGTCTTGAGGCAACGTGTTGTCTTGTTGTGCAAGCGGTAGCGAGTTCGATTCCCGGCCGATGACATTTGTTTGTTTTTTTCATTTGTCTTTTTTTTTAATTATCTTTTTACACTCAATTTTAGTTTCCGGGCAAACAGTTATTTCTTTGTGTTCGTTTTTTTTTATAAATCCGATCCCGGAGTACAGACACATTATGAACAAGGAACCAATGGACTATCTAGTTACAAGTTACAGTCTTAGGGGCCGTCCATAAAGTACTTCACGCTATTTTTGTACATTTTTAACTCCCCCCTGTCACACATCTCGGAACCCCCCCCCTAAAGTACGTCACACTTTCGAACAAAAATGTTGTTTTTTATTAACAAAATAATCAAAATTTAATATTAAACAGCGTGACGTCACACATGGCCGGACTCCCCCCCCTCCTCCCTGTCACACTTTCTTACACCCCCTCCCCCCTCTGAAGCGTGACGTACTTTATGGACGGCCCCTTATATTAGCTGCTAGCAATCATTTTATTTAAAGGGACGCTAGCTGGATAGGGCCCCAGTTTGAATTGCAGCCAGGGGCCCCGTGCAGTCTTAATCCGCCCCTGGTCACAGATGACGCTTTTATAAGAAAAATACAACAAAATACTAGTGCTGCGGAAATAAACGATTAATTTCTCGATTAATCGTTAAAAAAATTTTAACGATTAATTTTTTTTAACGATTAATCGACCCACCACTTATAAATGTACTGGAAGTCAAAAAGTAAATTTTCCGGACGATTACATTAACATTTTCGTTTTAAACTATTGACTGACTTGAATGTACAAAATGCTGATAAAGGTTATTGTGTCCATTGAGCGAAATCGTTTGCCTACCATGCAATGTTCCCTCTAAGTCTAAGCTTCGTTGGTCCATCTGTAAAGTTAAAATAAAAAAAAACCCGTAAAAAAACAAGTTTTTGACTATAAATCCTTTATGTATGAGAAGTAACTAAAAGAATGTTCATTATATTACGCAGCGCAAGACCATCCAAAAATACACAATTGTAGTTGTGTCGTAAAACATGTTTAATATAATGCGCACCGATCAGGAATATGTTTATAAAAAGTGTTGTCAATAAAATACGCACCTTATTGCGCGACAGAAATGTCGTTCAATATAATACGCACCGCGACACTCTATCTAAAAAAATAACATGATACATAGAGATAAATAAAATAATCTAAAATTTCAATAATTTAATTTCGGTACATGCGATCGATCTGAAATTTTTATACATTGTTTTATCATCGGTACCAAACTGCCTGCAAAATTTCAGCTCTTTAGTTTACGAGAAAGTGGGTTAAAAATTGATCCAAAGTTTTGGCGACAAGGGCGACCAGACACCACGAGTTAATATAAAGGATTTTTAAAAAACAACAACTCGTGTGCAAAGTTGCACTAAGTCAATTTTTTGTGCAATATTTTATAAAATTTGCTACGTGGTGATTCTTAACTCCTACGTGGCTTCGGTCAAATATCTGCGCAGCTGCGCTGCTTAAAGGGAACATTGCTACCATGGTTCCAACACTTCGCTTACATATCAGTTGCAAACCAAACATCTACTACAGTATCAGAAACTTCAGCTGAGGCAATCTAAAGCTATGTGAACGATAGTTCCGCTCGGGTGGTTATATTGTCAATAAGACCGCTTATCACTTGAACCAAATGTCAATACACTTGTCTGTTTGCGATGTTGGTTAAAAGATTTCATATAAAGAATAAATTCCAGTTTTATTTCGATTTTCGACAAGTACGTTTAATAAATGTTACTTATGACACCATAAATTTCAATTTTTGACTTTAATCGAAATTAACGATTAATTAATCGTTAATTTTCAATAGTTAACGATTAAATTTAAATTAATTGTTATTAGCTCTACAAAAAACATCACAGCTGGGCCGAATAATATGTGCTATTAATATCGCCACGAGAGTTTTTGCGTGGAATTTGAGATTCCCAGATCCAGAACGATGCGCGAACAAGTATCTACAAGGCATGGTGGTTCAAATATTGTGTTGAACTTTCAAGTAGTATTTTATATAACTGTTTCAGTTTTCAGAAAATTATTGAAAGGTAAGTTATTAAAAAAAAATTTTTTTTTAAATTGCATTGAAGTAGCACACATAATTTGTGTTTTTCATTAAAATACGGTTATTCATTAAAAATATTTAAAAGCCTATCCAATTAAAGTATTGTGTAAATCATTTGAATTCGTCTATTTTGTGGAAAATTATTAAGATTTATAACCAGAATATGAAAATATTCAAATTTATCCGTTAATAAACACCACATTAGGCATAAATAATTTTTAAAAGACATACTTTAAAATTTCAAGCGTCTTGGAAAAATTGACATCTGAAGAAGTAACTTGTAAAAGAAGATCATAAGCTGAAAATTTACTCAATTCAATGCAATCTGTTTCTTTTCTGTGTTATCTCAATTTATGGGAACCCGTTATTGCATGGAACAGAGAGACGTGCTACTAGAAACAGCTGTTATATCAGCCAAACAATTTGTGAAGAGTTGAATATATCAACTGAACGCGGAGTTAGAAGGATAAAAAAATATGAGTGGGGGAAATTAAGAAAACGTGGTTCTATATTTAGAACTAGAAGAAAATGAGAAATGTTGTTTATCCATGGATGAAATCAATGGTGTAGCTAGGGGGCGGTCCACCCCGGGCGGCACTCATTTAGGGGCGGCATTTGTGGGCATTTGAAAAGTAAAACCATTTCCGACAACCGCCCCTTTTCTTTTGAAGGGGGAAAACCGAGATGAAACAAAAATATTCGTAATTTCGCGTCTTAATTAACGGATTCGCACAACATTTGTTTGATTATATAGTGGATATTATAACTAACGCAAAACCGTTCAAAAAATTTTAATCGCTCAAAAAACGTATCCATTTGTTTGGAAAACAAAGCGGTATTAGTCACAGATTACGCTTTTATAAGAAAACTACACACACAAAAACAAATCACCGCTGGGCCGAAAAATGCGTGCTATTATTATCGCCACGAAGGATTTTACGTGGATTTCGACATTCGCAGAATGATGCGCGAACTAGCACCTACCTACAAGGCATGGTGGTTTAAATATTGAGTTTAACTTGCAAGTAGTAATTTATATTACCGTTTTAGTTTTCAGTAAATTATTGTAAGGTAAATTATTACAAATTAAATTTATTTTGTTTTTATTGCATTAAAGTAGCACGAATAATTTGTGTTTTTCATTAAAATACGGTTATTTATTAAGCATGTTACTGTTACGCCTATCCAATTAAAGTAATAGTAATGTGTAAATAATTTGAATTCGTCTATTTTTTTGAAAATTATTAAGATTTATGACAAGAATATGTAAATATTCAAATGTCTCTGTTAATCAACACCACAATAGGCATAATAATTTCGAAAAAGACATACTTTAAACTTTCAAGAGTCTTGGAAAAATTGACATCTAAAGAAGTAACTAGGAACACGAGATCAGATGCTGGAATTTTACTCAATTCAATGCAATCTTTTTCTCTTCTATTATGTTATCTCAATTTATGGGAACCCGTCATTTTTTTAAAAATTAATGCAAAGCCATTGCACATAACAAAAAGATGTGCTAATACAAAGCGCTGTTATATCAGCCAAACAATTTGTGAAGAGATGGAGATATTAACTGAACGCCTAGTTAGAACGAGAAAAAATATGAGTAGGGAAAATTCAGAAGACGTGGTTCTATCTTTAGAACAAGAAGTACAACGAGAAATATTTTTATCCATGGATGGAATTATAAAAGAAAATAAAATAACGCTTTGGTGAGTTGCATGTCATTGCAAAAAAATATTCGTATATAATACCACGTAACCTACTAAATGAAACATTTGAACATCAAATAAATTACTTTATTGACATTGACAGTTCAATATGGAAAGAAAAAGGATCCAGGTTTTGATGTCTGTACCTACACTATAAGAAGAGGCATTATGTTAGAAGAACGGGGGAAAAGGCACCCTTGATCTAACAAAATTTATTCAACAGTATAGATTGGAAAATTATGTACCCAACATTGTAATTTTGCTATGAATTTTTTCAACTATTGCTATCAGTGTCGCTAGTTGTGAAAGGAGCTTCTCCAAACTGAAGTTGATAAAAAAAAATAACTCATGGGTGGGTGTAGGGGACCTGCGACCTCAGTAACTTTCTTGTGGCCTTTAAAAAGAGTATATTGTATTTTTATAAATGTGTATTTATTTATAGGTATATAATCTTATGCGGCCTCTTTTATTACTGCTTACATAAATATGGCATGCAATGGTAAACATCAGTGGCGTAACAACGGGTTGGCATCGGGGCAGTTGCCAAGGGCGCCAGCTCAAAAGGGCGCTACTAAATCTCTCATTTTTAAATTTGTATTTAAATAAATACAGTCGGACCTCTCTAAGTCCCACTCAAAAGGATCCGAAAAAAAACGACTTACGGAGTTTTTGAGTTAGGGAAAATGGCGTAATAGGCGCCGATTAATCAAGGAAAATCAAGATATTGAGAGGTGGGGGGACAGCCATACTGGCTAGTGGGCTTGACGGTGTCCGCAGTGGGATGGGGGGGTGTAAAAAAGAGCCACAGCATGCAGCCAATGGACGCGAATTTGTTACCACTTACCGCTCCCTTTTCTTGTCTTTGTCATTTTTTGTACTTGGAAGGGTCCCTTAATCTCTCATGGAATGCACTAAGATACGATTTTACGTCCATTTACATGGCTCTACGGAATACGTGTTCTGAAATGTCACTCCAGAATAATAACCCAAACGCCATTCGACTAAGAGAGGTTGAAAGCCAAAAGTCTTGGAGTTAAAGAGATCTCAAATACATTAGTCTTATGGGATTTGGTCGGGACATAACAATTAATTCGATATAGGAAGGTTTTCGACTTAGGGAAGTTCGACTTACCGGGTCCGACTGTATTTCCCTTTTATCCTCGATAACAAAAAAGTGGATAATTAATTATATTTAAATATATTTCAGTTATACCATTATAATATTTTTTATTATATTTGTGGCCTTTGCGGGGCTTCTTATCATACAAATGTCAATATGATTTTACAGTCTTTCTTTTAAAAAGAAAAATCTTACTATCCTCATCCCACTGTCGAGCGAGTAAAGTAGGGGAGGGGATGGAAGTATCATGGAAGGTGTGTCCTCTCACGGGCTTGTGGTCGGTATGTCAAAGCAAGTTGGCTCCTTTCATATGAAACATCACCGCCCCTCTTTCCCGTCAAGCCTTCTAGCCGCTATGGCTCTCTCTCCACCCCTCTCAATATCAACATTGTCCTTGATTAATTTGCGCCTATTACGCCAGTTTCCCTAACTCGAAAACTCCGTAAGTCGAATTTTTCCCCCTTGAGTTGGACTTAGAAAGGTCCGACTGTATTACCAACACGCCGATACGCCAGCTAACTGAAGTGCTGAGCTGTAGTCAGTGAAGTGTTACTTAAATTTAATTGTTTTTATCGTTATGTATGAGATAATGAGTATGACACATTGACACTATTGTTTTTATTTATAATACATGTTAATTCAAGTTTTGCTGTATTCTTTATTAACGCAACAATCTCCCGTTTTATCCACCAATTTATTTGGTATATCTAATAAATAATAAACTGCAAATTTGCATTGTTCCTGTCTTATGCATTTTTTTTTATATTCACGTTGTATGACTGTCACTGTCAGACTACGTAATTATTGTCATAAATAAAATAAGAGAAATTCAATAATATTTTCTAACAAATGAATACATCGCAAAGCTGAAACTTATCAATTTATCAAGGGCGCCAAAAATAAATTAGCCAAGTGCGCCAAGAACCTAGTTACGCCTCTGGTTAACATGTTCCCCACCTTTACTTCGTTTCAATTACAATTATTTATTCATGTTTATTAATTTTAAAAAAAACATTATATAATCGACTAAGTGGCAGTCAATAAATGAAGCACTCTATTTTGGCTGATTGTTCACCCCCTCCTCCCCCCTCGTCACACGTCGTCACAAAAACTTTGACCCCTTCTTCAATAAAACGTCACAAAGCTTTGACACCCCCCCCCACCCAATAAAAGGCGTATTTTCTGTTTGAAAATGAGCATGTTTCAAATTAAATTTTTGCCATTTAAGTATGTTTTTAGTTTAGCGCTGCATTCTAATATCGTAGCACGCGTTTCACATAAACGTCATTAAATAAAGTGTCAGTAATCAAATATTTAAGTGGAAATTTATTATAAGTTGCGCGATTTGACGCGACGTCACATTTCTTAAACACCCCCCACCTCGTCACACATCGTTACAAACGTATGTGACTCCCTCCCACCCACCCCCCAACCAGGTGCGTGACGTCATTTATGGACGGCCCCTAAAAGGGTGGCAAATTGGAGACCGCCCCGGGCGGCAAAAGTTCTAGCTACGCCACTGGATGGAATTATAAAAGAACGCTTTGATCAGTTGCATGTCCTTGCAAGAAAATATTCGTATATAATACCATGTAAGCTACTAAATGAAGCATTTGAATAAATTACTTTATGGACATTGATTAAGAACAATTCCATATTGAAAGAAAAAGGATCCAGGTTTTTATGGCTGTACATACACTACAAGAAGAGGCATTATGTTAGAAAACGGGGGGAAAGGCCCCCATAGATCTATTAAAATTTATTCAACAGTATAGATTGGAAAATTATGTACCCAAAATTGTAATTTTGCTATGAATGCTTTTCAAGCATTGCTATCAGTGTCGCTAATTGTGAAAGGAGCTTCTCCAAACTGAAGTTGATAAAAATTATTATCTTCGTTTCACAATTAGTGATTTAAGACAAAAAAATCTTGCAATAGTGTCAATAGAACAAGATATTACAAATAATTTACATTTTGATAGCATAGTAAACGATTTTCTATTATGAAAGTAGATGTATAAAATCCTTACACTTACATACTGATTACTAACTAATGGAAAAAATATTTGTTTGTTAATTTTTTGGGCTGTAAATTTGGAATATATTTTGTCTCATGGGGGGTTGGGGGTGGGTGGGGAGAGGGATCTGCGACCTCAGTAACTTTCTTGTTTCCTTTAAAAAAAGTATCGTTTATTTTTATAAATGTGTATTTATTGGTATATCATCTTATGTGGTCTCTTTTATTACTGCTTACATAAATATGGTACGCAATGATAAATATGTTCCCCACCTTTACTTCGTTTCAATTACATGTACAATTATTTATTCATGTTTATTAATTTATAAAAACCATCATATAATCGACCAAGTGGCCGTCCTTAAATGAGGTCACGCGATTTTGGCTGATTTTTCACCCCCTCCCCCTTTGTCACACGTCGTCACAAAAAACTTAGACCGCTTCTTCAATATGACGTCACAAACCTTTGACACTCCCCCCCCCCACTTTAAAAGCCGTAACTCCTATTTAAAAAAGCATGTTTCAAATCGAATTTTTGTCATTAAAATATGTTTTTAGTGTAAGGCTGCACTCTAATATCGTAACACGCATTGTACATAAACGTCATTAAATAAAGTGTCAGTAATTAAATATTTAAGTGAACATTTTATTTAAAGTTTCGCGTTTTGACGTGACGTCAGATTTCTTAAACACACCCCCCTTGTCACACACCGTCACAAATGTATGACTTCCCACCCCCACCCCCCCCCAGGTGCGTGACGTCATTTATGGACGGCCCCCAAAAAGGGCGGCAAATTGGAGACCTGCCCGGACGTTAAAAAGTTCTAGCTACGCCACTGGTTAAGAGTAATCCTAACAATAATTAAAGAACGTTGTGTTTATTATAATTGTATAAACGTCACGTGAACTATTAGTACACATGAGATTCGTATTTTGAATGTTGAAATTATTTAAACAAATAAAGTGTCTCACGTTGTAGACAGCCCCGGATTAAGCCATCTTGGTGCCCTAGGCACAAACCCACAAACCCTTCTGCTCCGTGCCCAATATTTCGAATTAATACGATAGTTACATGTATATGATCAAAGTTGTGAAACTTTTAATGTTTATTAGTATTCATAACAATTTGTATTTATGTTTCGCAGCCTTGTACATGATAGAGAGTTGTGATGAGCGCCCCAAACTTTTATGTGCAGTGGATAGGTTCACGAATTTCTCCTGAAATCATAGAAAAATTGTATTTTCTTCTTTTAAGCGCAAAAGTGTGTTTTTAAAAAATCTTTTTTTTTAATATATTTTTATTTTCGTATTTTTAGTGCACTTTCTATATGTAAATAAAAGCGTGTCCTTTTTTAAAAAAAGATTTTTTTAAAGTATTTTATTTTTAAAATGTGGGTGTGAGAAGGGGCATAATTGATAAAGGGAATGTTTGAATAATCAAAACTCCTGTTGTTCCTCTTGTATTATCATGTCAATTTAGATTTAGTTTCGTATTACTGAGCTGTTAAACATAGGGAATGTGGTCATCGTTGGCTTGGGTGAACTCCTGTGACACGCACGTGGATGTAAACAATAGCAGACGGATATAGATGCTATATAGAGATTTTTAAAAAATACATCAATTTAATTACGGTACATTCGATCGATTTGAAATTTTGACACAATGCATTGTCATCCAGGATCTATCTGTGGTAAAATTTTGAGATCTCTAAGACCATCGGAAGTGGTTTAATTTTACGTTACAAGATTTGACGGATACAACATACAAACAGTGTGAATTAAATAAAAGCGTGTAATAAATAAATTTGAAAGCAAAATTGTTGAAAGCTCATCTGCACCTCTGCAGTAGTAACATTTTTTTTTAAATTAAAATTTAGAAACATTTTAAGCGGGTTTTAACCAATGGATTCTTTAGTGAATTTAAGTGAAGTGCTAAAATGGAATACTGCAGTATTTGGCTTAGGATTATTCGGTTAAGAATTCAAAATCTAAGAATTTTTTAAAATCTTAAATAGTTCAGCATTTTAGATAATCTATAGATCAATTTAATCCAAAAAGAATTTGGATATGAGTTAGCAGCTATACAGTAATAGAAGAAAAAAGGTGTTGGATTTTTAAAAAAAATTAACCTATTTTAATTGATTTTTTAACCTTTTAAATGAGATTGATATGAAATCTTTCTTTCAAAGTAGATTTCCAATATTGTTTTATTAAGCGTGCAATGCTCATTTCGGATCGCAGTCCAGCTGTCCCTTGATGGAGAGGGTGACCCTTGTCTTCCACAAGAAAAGACATAGCCCACTCCACATACACACACACACTACCACCCCCACCCCTTGCCGTCTGGATAAAGTAAGGCGGATGTAACAAAGCACTGGAAGAGAAAAGGTGTCAACGTGATCAGAATACAGGCGGCTAACAACATATTCGTCGCGGCGCCCCACGGCAGTGGCTCTATGGCGACCCACGTGACCGATGCTACAGCACCATACAGGGGGGGGTGATGCTCTGGCGCCCCACGGAGGAGTTACTTTGGCGCCCCATGGAGTTATTATTTGGCGCCCCACGGGAGTGGTGATATGGCACCAACCGGGAAACGTGGATGGCGCACCACGCAAGTGTTGCTCTGATGCCCCACGAGAGTGGTGCCTTGGCCCTCCACGAGAGTTGTGCTATGGCACCCTACTGGAGTGATGCTCTGGCGCCACGGCGGCCTACTAGAGTGGTGCTGAATGAGATCTGCTTTAGAAAAAATTAACATTATCTCCCGCCAAATTAACTATATTTTTTTTACTTGTAGTATTATATACATTTTACTCTAAAATCGGCCACGTTTTAAATATAAGTGATCTCACCTATACATTTGTACCAGCAGTCTATCGTTCTAAAGTGAGAAACTGTGATGACCCGCGTACGTCTGAGTTGGCAATAGAAGTAACGATTTCTCAACGTAAATATAACCTCAATAGCATTTACCAGTAATTCAGTAATGCAACATGGTCCCTGAGGTTTCGTGGTCACGACGAACATTTTGAGAAACACTGATGTGCAGTCTGGTTAAATTCACGGTCTGAGACGTAATAATAAACTGGAAATAATCTTCATTTACATTGTCAAATATATTAAATCTGCATAAAAGGAGTGTAATATAAAGGTAGAGAATTCAATGAATGATTTTTTACAGTATTTTTAAAGAGAGAATTTTCAAGGGAGAGAAAAGTATTATAAAGGGAAATAAGCGAGAATGAATTTATTGAATTTTTTTTAATTTAAAGTACATGTATTATAATATTTATATTCCATTATTAATACTAAGTTTTTCTAAATGTTAGCCCCTAAAAATAACTTTAATATCCCACACGAAGGCATAATTATTAAATTGTGCAATAAAGTTATTTTCAGTTTTTAAGTAGGATTTTTAAAAAGATAGATTTTCGTTTGCTTGCAACGCGCTTCTAATAAATACTTTTTTTTTAATGAAAAAGAGCTAACTGTACATCATTGCAAAATTTATAGAATTTATTTTAAAAACTTGATTTAGGAATATTTTCAGTGAGAAGACAATTGTTAGGGGGAAAGAGCGTGCAAAGTACATGACATTAACCTAACAGTCGTTTATATTGGATAGGTTCTAAATACTGATTATAAAGCAATTGTGCATCTCTTTGATATGCTGATAAAGTGTATATATCAAAAGATGCACCGGTTTTTTCCGATTAGATGTTGTTTAAATACTTTATTTCCTTAGTTAAATTTGTTACACCACGTTGTACCAACAATTTCAAGACAAAGGAAATTTAGTGGTACACATACCAAAACATTTAGAACCACTCGTACAAGGTGTTTATGTGTATTTGTGTGGGTGGGTGGGGGTTGCTATTCAATGTATAAATATAGAGCCCATTCGAGGTGAAGCGAACCGCATAGTACAGGGACGGACATAGACACCAGAGCATGCACGCTATCGGTCCCAGAAGATATTCAAAGCACTTTAACTGTGACACAGACTCTCCATAACACCCCTGACCTTGCCTTGGTGTAGGTTTGATATAACACATCTGGAAACAGCTACCTAGCCTGCATTAGCACACCGGATGAGGTGAATTAGAATTAAACGGGCCCATCTTCATGTGCGTTTTAAATAAAACTATTGTAGACCCCGACTCCCCCTTCTTAGTTCCTCAGTAATGTGGTTTTTTCTCCGTCACCCCCTATCCCAAATTGTCCTAAATATGTCTACGCCCATGGGTACAACAATTTCATAACCTCTCATCAGGTGCGGAAATCCCCAGCTGTAATTATTTTGGCATGTCTGCACAGGTAGCGAGACCCGGTGATGAAGTGGGGGTATTGACAGGTGGTCTTTTTATTTATCACAAGGTGATTCCTTCACCACGCGCCTCTTTACAAAACCAGGGACAAGAGTGTCAAAGCTGTTACAGATGATGAGATCAAAGCGTTTTAAGTTGTGTAATAATAGAAACACATCAAGTGATCTTTTCAGCTAACCTTGATTGCTTGTTTAAAAAAGTATTGTTCGTGATTGTGTGACCAAGTTTAATATTGAGGACGATGTGTTTAACTGAAATACAGCTAGTCGCATTTTGGGGATGTCTTTGGTTGACTACATGACCTACTTGAAAAACGAAGATGTGTGACCCTGTTTCTACAGTTATATCTGTTTGACCTATTGAATGTGTCACGCTGAGCTACTATGTGGGCCACGGTGGCCCCCTGTATGGGTCTAGATTACCTCCCGTCGACTAGGTGGGCCAGGCTGACCTGATATGTGGTCCACTCCGATCCTCTACAGACGCCACGGCGTCCTCCTGTATGGATTATGATGACCCTGTGTAGGGACTACGATGACCTGGTGTAGGGACTACGATGACCTAATGTAGGGACAACGATGATCTAATGTAGGGACTACGATGATCTAATGTAGGAACTACGATGATCTAATGTAGGGACTACGATGATCTAATGTAGGGACTACGATGATCTAATGTAGGGACTACGATGATCTAATGTAGGGACTACGATGATCTAATGTAGGGACTACGATGATCTAATGTAGGGACTACGATGATCTAATGTAGGGACTACGATGATCTAATGTAGGGACTACGATGATCTAATGTAGGGACTACGATGATCTAATGTAGGGACTACGATGATCTAATGTAGGGACTACGATGATCTAATGTAGGGACTACGATGATCTAATGTAGGGACTACGATGACCTAATGTAGGGACTACGATGATCTAATGTAGGGACTACGATGATCTAATGTAGGGACTACGATGATCTAATGTAGGGACTACGATGATCTAATGTAGGGACTACGATGATCTAATGTAGGGACTACGATGATCTAATGTAGGGACTACGATGATCTAATGTAGGGACTACGATGATCTAATGTAGGGACTACGATGATCTAATGTAGGGACTACGATGATCTAATGTAGGGACTACGATGATCTAATGTAGGGACTACGATGACCGATGTAGGGACTACGATGACCGATGTAGGGACTACGATGACCTAATGCAGGGACTACGATGATCTAATGCAGGGACTACGATGATCTAATGTAGGAACTACGATGATCTAATGTAGGGACTACGATGATCTAATATAGGGACTACGATGATCTAATGTAGGGACTACGATGATCTAATGTAGGGACTACGATGATCTAATGTAGGGACTACGATGATCTAATGTAGGGACTACGATGATCTAATGTAGGGACTACGATGACCGATGTAGGGACTACGATGACCTAATGCAGGGACTACGATGATCTAATGTAGGGACTACGATGATCTAATGTAGGGACTACGATGATCTAATGTAGGGACTACGATGACCGATGTAGGGACTACGATGACCTAATGCAGGGACTACGATGACCTGGTGTAGGGACTACGATGACCTGGTGTAGGGACTACGATGACCGGGTGTAGGGACTACGATGACCTGGTGTAGGGACTACGATGACCTGGTTTAGGGACTACGATGATCTAATGTAGGGACTACGATGACCGATGTAGGGACTACGATGACCTAATGCAGGGACTACGATGACCTGGTGTAGGGACTACGATGACCTGGTGTAGGGACTACGATGACCGGGTGTAGGGACTACGATGACCTGGTGTAGGGACTACGATGACCTGGTTTAGGGACTACGATGACCTGGCGTAGGGACTACGATCACATGCGGTAGGGGTCACGGTGATCCGCTTTATGTCCCACGGTGATCCGCTTTATGTCCCACGGTGACCTGCTCTGTGTTCAAGAGTGACCTGCTGCATACAATTTGAGATGAATGTCTCCCAGCAATTGATCAAAGGGCAATTACTGAGCACGCCGATTACGTCCCCTAATTAATTTAGAAAAACATTAACCCCCGCAACAGCTGGCGCGTCAGAGAAGACATAACCTGATGACGTCATATCAGAAAAGTTTACAACCCAGTTTATCTATGTCTATCAATCTACTTGAATGAAGAACTTAACATCGCTCGCGGTGATGAGACAACTTGTTGAAGTAAACGAGATTAGCAGAAGTGACGAACATAATGTCTTCAGAAATAACCTCGTTGTGATTACTACGCCGTATTACTTTAATATAACGTATTACTTTACTATCACGTATTACTTTACTACTCCGTATTAATTTACTATAACGTATTCCTTTACTATAACGTATTACTTTACTATAACGTATTACTTTACTACTCCGTATTACTTAACTATAACGTATTACTTTACTACTCCGTATAATTTACTATAACGTATTACTTTACTACTCCGTATTACTTTACTATAACGTATTACTTTACTACTCCGTATTACTTTACTATAACAAGATGGAATTGAGACATCCAACTATGCGGGGGCGGGTATGTACGACAAATAAATGCTATTCACTGCGTATTATTTTAACTGGCTTGGATTATTAATAACACATGGTTTGAACCGAGTTCTCAGTTTTACAGAGCTGGAGTATCTTTCCAGTTGTGGTTTAATTGTAATTTCTGACTCTTTCTTTCTGTTCCGTGCTAAGGTAATATGTGGTGAAAATGTAATATACAAAACTTTTTTTTTGTAGAGATTAATGCCAGCGAATCCCGAGAATCCTTTTTATGCCTGACAAAATCAGTAACCCGGAACTGTCGCAGTGGATGAGGTAGAAGCCGATAGAACAAGAGATCCTTCAAAGGTGATGGATCGGCCATACTCTACGTAAACGTCCGACCAAAAAAAACTCGGCAAGCCCTGAAACGGAACCCTAGAAGAGAAGCAGAAATAATTTGCGCCGAGATTGCATGGAGGCAGACATTAAGAGACGGCCATACCCGGAAGATGCTGGAGAGATTGGCCCAGAATATGGTTGCCTGTAGTCTGGAGGACTTTGGAAGGCGCGGCCCATGTGATTTGAAAGATTGCAGACGTCGACAATGATCGACTGGTGCTCCATGTGGACGAGATGGCAGAAGAAAGACGACTGATGAAGGCATTTGCCGAAAGGGCTATACACTATACCTGTTTTTGTCTATCAATAGGCTTAACGTTTATTGTTTTATTCACAAGTCGTTTTTGTCTCTAGTAAGTCTAGTACTCTTTTTTTTAAGCCTTGTGAAATATTAAAATAATAAAAAGTGGAGGTTCAAGTACAAGTTATAACATACAATATTTACCAATAATTAGCAATGGTTTCAAGAAGTGGTTCCCAAACGTTTCTCGAGATTCGACGTCTTTACTGAATCTATCATTTACCTACTGCAGCTTATTTATATTTGAAACAAGTGAAATTCGAGGTGTATTTGTTCAATTTTGTTGTTGCTGATTTTATCTACGCGAGGTTTAGCTTTTTTTATAAAATAAATAAATCTGGAGCAGATACGGTGACCCTGCGACGGAGGGCACGAGGAGCATAGATTGAGAACCAATCATATAAATAACACTATCCAACGTTGTGGCGGTTTGTCACACCCGTCACGAGTGCCATTTTTGAAGACGTTATTTCGCGACGCTCTGGTGACGACACGTTGGCTCTCAGAATGTCCACAACTCGCCGTTTAAAACCCCACGCTTTACGTATCTCTTTATCTATCGTCACAGCTGCTCTACTATGCCGTGGCTCCACAAGTTTGGAGGTAGTCGCTGTGGGTCATGAGTCTTTACTACTTTTTCTCCCCCTCTCTCTCTCTCTCTCTCTCTTCACCCATCCCTCTCCGCGTCTTTCGTGGTGACGATCCCATCCACTTCTAAGCGACCGAAACTGGACAGAATAATTTACAACTGACCAATAAATGCCACTGAAGGTATGGACTATGGACAGAGATGTGTCATAAATCACGTTTAACCCCGGCACCGGTCTATGGGCATGTAACGAGAGGTTGACATTCGTGGATAGAGAGGGTTGGTGGTCTTACAAGAGGTGACTGACCAGAAGGGCCGTGGGTGTTTATTGTCCGAGAGAAGGGCTGTGTTTGTGGTCCAGGACTGGGGCCGCAGTTGCAGACCGACAAGAGGGAGGACTGTAGTGGTAGTCCAGGACTGGGGCCGCAGTTGCAGACCGACAAGGGGAGGACTGTGGTGGTGGTCCAGGACTGGGGCCGCAGTTGCAGACCGACAAGAGGGAGGACTGTCGTGGTGGTCCAGGACTGGGGCCGCAGTTGCTGACCGACAAGGGGTAGGACTGTGGTGGTGGTCCAGGACTGGGGCCGCAGTTGCTGACCAACAAGAGGGACTGTGGTGGTGGACGATCAGTTAATACCCGTACGGTGGAAGGAATAGTGCGGAGCAGAAACAAATTATCCTCCCTGTTCTCTCTCTACGGAGTTGGGGGGGGGGAGAGGTTGACCTGTTGTGGCACGTCCAGTTTAAAATAATTTTAGATTTAGTTTGTTTTTTTTTAAATAGAACTGCGGTCTCCAAAGAATAAGTTGAAAAGTGTGGAGTGCAGTCATGTTGGCCCAAACTTTAAATGTTAGTCCTAGCCACGTCTCTATGCGGTGGATCTCAACATTTCTAATGCCGTGAACCTGTAAAACGGTTCCCCCCTTTTGTGGTGAGCCACAAACAAAAATCATTGCTACTGTTAGGAATCGTAATGTAAATATCTGACACGCAGGATGCAGTTTCATTGTTCCAAATTGAACTCGTATATGGACGTAACTACATGTTGCCAGTAGGTCGACTTACTTCATCAAATCCATTTTTTAAAGCATGATTTCCAACGACTATTATCTTATCTTATCTGTTTACAGACGCTCCTTCTATACAGAAGATTATTGCGTCCTACGCTTATCTATGGTTTGTGTTTAGTCCTGCATTTTTATTAGAGATTTAAATGCTGATAAAGTGTTGGTTTTCCTGGATTCTTCAGGCAACCCATTCCACGCCCAAATTCCGGACGGGAAGAAGGAAAACTTGTATGTGTTTGTTCTTGCATACGGAATAAGAAAGGTGTTTTTATCCTTATGTCTATCTGAGGGTTGTATTAAGTTATCTTTGTGTTGTATTTCTAAATTAGAATTAATTGCTTTATGTATAATTACTACTTTGCTTTTGGTTCTTCTATCCTCTAGTGTTTCATGGTTTAATGATTTAACTAATGGTGTTATTCTTGTCAGTTTCGAATATTCTCCAGTAATGAATCTGGCAGCCCTTTTTTGAATTTGTTCTAGTTTATCAATGTTTTCTTTGGTGGATGGGTCCCATACAGAAGATGCATATTCTAGTACAGGTCTCACCAAAGTGAGGTAGCATTTTAGTTTTATATCTCTATTACATTTGAGAAATTAGGAAATAACCGTTAACAACATACCAATAATTATCAATAAATGATCCCTTATCAACCAGGGCGTGAAATAGGTGAGGGGGAGTTTATTGCTTTTATTCAATTACTGAAAACGCCCCGATTGATGCGGTTAATTTCAGAAGATAAGGCTGTTAATCAGGAGAAAGAAACGAAATTGCGTGAAAAAGTATACACAGGCATAGGGTTCCCGCCTCCCCCTTTCCCTGATTAACATTATCATTAACGTAAGCTTAATGAAAGTATTATTTTTAATTCGTCAAGAATAGATTATAGGTTTTGATTGGGGTGAAAATGTTCAGTATATATATATTACATTTTTTCTCCAGAAAAAGTTATGTTCGGTTTGTTTGTTGTTGATATAAAATATATTCATTGCCGTAAAACTGTAAGGGAAAAAAAACACGTCGTCTGCCCCACACGGTGCTCTTTTCTTTATGTCGATGTCAGTTATCTCAGTCCAACTGGACTTGGTCTGCTTTGTTTGTTTATCATGGAAGGAGGTGGCAAAAAAGAAAGGGGAAAAAAAACTTGTTTGCACTGGAAAGCACTAACTTAATAGCTCCGAAAGTGTTCCCATTTATCATAATGATAATATGAGGACAAAACGTGAAAACTAGCAGGTAACGCAAAGCAAGGATAAATAGGTGGGACTATCAGTATCAGTACCAGTACTATGACTGTGTAATCATCGAAGAAGTGCGGATTGATGGGCTTATCATCTTAAAGAAACACTGGTATTTATTTATAATTTATTTACCTGTGGTTACAGGAGTCACAGCTCAACTTTTGTTATCGTCACGGGAATGTGAATATTTCGATTTTAACTGCGAGAAAGTACGAAAACGACCGTGTTCGTGGGGAATTATGATGTATCCTACAGGTAGTATATAATAATAATTTGAGCATCGCTAATTTCATGGATATACATATGCATAAGGCTTAACTAAAACATGTTTCAGCGGTCTGTCTAGGCTCTAGCTAACTGTGGTGTGTACATCACGATACAGTTGCTACCTACTTAGTTAAACATTATTCATAATTAACATAATGTAACGTCTTTTATTTAGGCTACCTGTCCCTGTCTTTTCAATCCTTCACACCAAAATGTGGGCCACGAGCCCCGACTCCGCCCCCCCCCCAAAATCGACTCTCACCACCTCAGAATCTTGTCCCCCTTTTTTTCAAGCTCACCTCATGAAAAATTCTCGTATACGACAAACAGAAAAAAATCCAAAAGTTGTAATAATCCTTAAGAGAAACTCTGGTAATCCCAAACAGCTCAACAACAACGGCACTTTGGATCCACGCTACAGCACACATACACAAAACTCGGGGCCAAACACACACAGCGCGACACACCGGTCTTGTCGTTAAGTTACAACCGGCCGTGTTAAGTCCGCTCCTCGTGTTGTGAGAATGTCGGCCCTACTCGGCCCTGTGGACCTTGCGACTTGGGTTATCTCAAGTATCGATACCAGCAGGGGACCTTTCATAAACTATACGGTCCTAGACTTGTTGGGGGGGATCTTTGGGGATGCGTCTCTGCGTAGACTTTTATGCAGGGGCGTAACTAGGGGGATGTGGTGGGGTGGGTCGCCCCGGGTGACACCGTGGGGGGGGCAGATTACACTAAAATATTACTGTGTAGGCCTACGATTTTATGTCAAAAAAAACAACGACAAATTTGTTTCACCTAGAAAAAAATTATGAAATACGTTAAACGCAAAAACTTAATAATAAAATAATATCAGTTAACATGCAATAATCATACAGTCCCAACAAACTACAATAAAACAAATTAGTATAAAAAAAAGAAAGAAAAGAAACAGCCACATCGGTGAAACAATTAAAAAGGCAGGACATGAAAAAGGCGGAGTCTTTTGTTTTAAACGAAATAAAGCAAACTGAGCTTTGACATACCGCGACACCATGGAGTAAGCCAGTGAGACGAACCCCATCTCACTACTACCTACAATACAGTGGGGGGGGGACAAGATTTTTCTTCAAAAATCAAAAGATGGGTTTTCTTTGTTTGTTTTTTGAGAGGAAAATTATGTATTAAACTAGTGTATTACCCGTCAAAAATTACGGAAGTTTTCAGCTGAAATCTATTTATTTTGAAAAAATGCACTTTTTTAGGGCGCCCACGGCGCCCACCTTTTTCGAAAGCCCAATTAAAGTGTCCTTGTTTAATAAATACGAAATATTAAACTTTCTGAAATGTACACAACGTATTTTATAATAGGGGTTGTAGGGCGTCTACGTCTTTGTTTTTTTTATTTTATAATTAACCATAATCAAATCCTCCTTTTACATTGATCCCTTTTCCAAAATTAAAATATGAGCTAAAACAATGACGTCGTATAATATTTTTTTACAGCGAATCTTTAATTTGCACACCTTTTGATGCACACCTTGTATTAAATATAAGATCAAACAATGACGTCATATAATACATTACATTACATACATACATACAGACGACGGGAATTATGTATATTGATGTCTCTGATAATATTTTTGTTTCATCTATATTTATTAAAGGCGTGCAAACATGCATATCTATGTTAATATAATGTACTCTAAGAAACGTAATTTTCTTTAGTATAGGTACTTTTGGAATATCCTTTAACACGAAATTATTTTCACAAGAAAAAATTCTTGTCGATTTCGTATGAAACGATTTTCACTGACAGATCGCTTGATACGTAAGTTTGGCAGTCGAAGTAAAGTTAACTTTTAACGACGCCGATCAGAACCGTACCTGCGCAACTTGCGCGACGAATTTTTAACGTTGAAAAACGTCTGGTCTGACCTTTAGCCTTTATGTAGCATATTATTGAAGATAGAATCTGTTATATTCAAGTATTTTGTCTACAATTCATAATTGCACATTCTTACAGCAGTAATGTAAGCAAGTGAATCCTTTATTTAATTATGGTAAAAGAGGGAAAGATAGTGAGAATTTACTCGAATTATTTTTGAGTGAAAATGTCACGTTTTAAACCTTTTGTGGATTAAATACTTCTTTAATTAGGATTGACTTTAATTTTGAAAGTTACAAAAGTAAACCAAATTACACTTAAATTTTTGACACATTCAAAGGTTAGAAGATTTTTTTTTAAAAATGTAATAAATGTTCTTAAAGTTTTGCAGACAAGACTTAAGCGTTAAAAATATCATTTGATTAATTAATAAACTATTTTTTTTAGTTCAAGGCTTGTCTGACATATGTTGGGAAACATTTTTCTACTTTAAATTGTTGTCACTTGTCATTAAAGAGCGCACGATGAAAGAGCGAAGACAAATTATGGGTGCAAACATAAGAGCGCTATACCTCGTTGATAGTCCATCTTGAAACATTATCATCTATTAGAACAATCGCCTCCAATCTTCATCTGCGCTCTTTTGTTGTGTGCTATTTTACTGGTCACCGTTACGAAATTAATTACTAAGTTACACTACGACAATAATTTAAAGAAGACAAATTACAAAATTGTGTCGCGTTTACAGTTTACAGTGGCATCACAAGGGGGATGCGAGGGGTGCGGACCGCACCGGGTGACACGATCAGAAGGGGTGACACCCAAATGTAAAATTCTGTATGTACCCGTTATTTGGCACTGGAAGACTCGGAGTTCTATTGGTCAAGTAGTGAGGGGTGATACCATGAGCTACCCTACCGCCCCGGGTGACACCATGAGCTACCCTACCGCCCCGGGTGACACCATGAGCTACCCTACCGCCCTGGGTGACACCATGAGCTACCGCCCCGGGTGACACCATGAGCTACCCTACCACCCCGGGTGACACCATGAGCTACCCTACCGCCCCGGGTGACACCATGAGCTACCCTACCGCCCCGGGTGACACCATGAGCTACCGCCCCGGGTGACACCAACCCTAGTGAAGCATCAGGTGTTATGTTTGTGGTCGATATGATTGGGGAACATTCACTGGGTTGGTCTAATCACAACAAATTGGTCACGTTGATTGGTGAAGTAATAAGTCATGCTTCCACTACTGCGATTCAACTCAGGGAATTAATTGTAACTTGGAAATAAAATAAGATAAGATAAGATAGATGTTAAGTTACGATAAGATAAGATAGCTCTAATAGATTTTTTTGCTTATAATCTTACTTTGGCCTGCATCACGGTGGTCGAGTGACATGCGCGCTCGACTGGCGTACCGATGGTCACGGGTTCGAATCCTTGTGGATATGTTCCCGGGGGCCTAGGGCATCCTTGAGTCCACCCAGCTCCGAATGGGTACCTAACATTAGTTAGGGAAACAAAGGCGGCTGGGTAATGCGTGGAACCCTTATAGTCGAGGCCTGTGAACGCTGCATCACTTGCCAACAGACCGGCATGGTCTGTGGACGCATTAATCTTCTGTATAGAAGGAGCGTCTGTATAGATAAGATCACAAAAGACTGAAAAGACACAAAAGAAATCTGACTGACTGACAGTTTAGCGAAGTGACCACAACCAGAGAGGGGGAGGGGGGTGTAAGGGGAGAGGTGATGTTGAATGAACGTTTATAAAGTCTCTCTGTTTTGAGAATATCTGTGTGAAATAATTTTTATGAAATAGTCTGTTTACTTACAAATTATTCATCGAAATGAATCAATATATGTGTAAAAAGTAAAAATATAATTCAACCCATATCAGCAATAGCAATATTCTAATTTTTGCTTGGTATTCTATTTGTCCATATTATGGAATTAACACCTGGAAGAAAAAAGAGAAGTTTCAAGCGATCCATGACAGGTTACTGCACTCAGTACTCATGCTATTAAAATCGAGAGAGAGAGAGAGAAAGGGAGAGGGAGAGAGAAGGGAAGAGAACGAGAAATAGTGAAAAAGAAGAAAAATAAAGACAGTGATGAGGACGTTGGAGAGAGAGACAAGAGAAAGAGAGAGAAAAATCGAGAGATGTAGAGAGAGAAATAGAGAGCGGAGAGTGAATTAAAAGAAGGGGTAGAGAGAAAAGAGAGGGAGACAGTGAGGGGGAGGGAGCGAAGTATTGAGAAGTGAATCTTTTACTACATGTTCTTTTATTGTCTATTTTTTTTTGTGATCGTGCTAGACAACTAGGCGGCAATTTACTAGTAAATGTACATCCTTGTGACTTTATGATTCCCAGTAAAATAACAAAACGAATTTAAATGAAAAAGAGTTTGGAATTCTATACGGGTCTCAAATTCTCGTTTCTAATTCGTCAAGGAAATATATTCACAAGAAACTGTTTTCTATGCAACTTGAAACAAGGTGTTCGTTTAGAATAAAGAAAGAAATTATTATTAAAACTAGTTACTATATTATTTATTAACTAGCAACCAAGCCCGTCCTAGGACGTTCCGCCACCGTTCGGTGGCATGTTGTAACTCCCCTTTAACAGCCATCTCGACCGGCATACATGTGCATCACGTCAAAAATACTATTCATTATAATTATAGTTAAAAGAAATAACTCGTAAAAACAGAGCTTTTGACTATAAATCCCAACGCGCATAACTCAAAATAAAGTCTTGGAAGAAATACTGCACCAAAAATAACTCGTTTTGAACGTCCGCTTAAACTTGATATGATTGGCTGTAGGAGTCATGTGTGTTTGAGAGACCAATCGCTATAGATGACGGGACAGAACTTAGCCTTTTATTATATAGGAGGATATAATAATTCCTTTTTTTTTAAAATATACTCTATAAACTTACGAGACATGAAAACTTCATAGGCCTGGTCTTTACTATAGAGGGCAGTAACTCGAGAACTTGGAACGTGACTTGTAGCGGTATTTCTGTGATGGCGTCAGCTGAAACAAAAAGGCACGAAGAGAAATCTTTAGTGTTTAAAAAAATACAGTATTTTTTTTCAAATGCGTGTCCAGAATCCCTGGCTCCTCCTGGAGTAACATCAACGTCTTCACAGTTGGCCACTTCCGCCGCAACCAGACACAAAAATCTTACGCATTAATCTAAGAACTGTCTCCTTTCCTCAGCTCTGTCGGCTCTAACGTGATTGAGATGTAACGCCTGGCGACTGGTGGAGATAAGTCGTCTCCCTAGTGGTGGAGATAAGTCGTCTCCCTAGTGGTGGAGATAAGTCGTCTCCCTAGTGGTGGAGATAAGTCGTCTCCCTAGTGGTGGAGATAAGTCGTCTCCCTAGTGGTGGAGATAAGTCGTCTCCCTAGTGGTGGAGATAAGTCGTCTCCCTAGTGGTGGAGATAAGTCGTCTCCCTAGTGGTGGAGATAAGTCGTCTCCCTAGTGGTGGAGATAAGTCGTCTCCCTAGTGGTGGAGATAAGTCGTCTCCCTAGTGGTGGAGATAAGTCGTCTCCCTAGTGGTGGAGATAAGTCGTCTCCCTAGTGGTGGAGATAAGTCGTCTCCCTAGTGGTGGAGATAAGTCGTCTCCCTAGTGGTGGAGATAAGTCGTCTCCCTAGTGGTGGAGATAAGTCGTCTCCCTAGTGGTGGAGATAAGTCGTCTCCCTAGTGGTGGAGATATGACGACTCCCTAGTGGTGGAGATATGACGACTCCCTAGTGGTGGAGATATGACGACTCCCGACTGGATCAATATTATTATTCAATGGATTAACGTCATAGTTTGGAAACCGCTATTAAGGACGGTGGTCCTGTTGTGGTAAGATGCAGAACTAATGAAATCGGGTAGAGAAGTCTTTCTTTAAATTAGTATTTTATTTGTCTAACAAGGCGGGTGAGGTAAAGGTTTATGCTTTATTTGATTCAATGAATTCTCTGCTTTTCTACAATTCAGTTTCGACCTATTTTCTTGAAAATAAAATTCCGATTTTTCGTTGGCCCTCTAATAAATAAAAACTAAAACCTTTGTAAATCCTAGCTTTTAACAAGGTCAATTAATTTTTTTATTTTTTTAAACCGTATTTTATCATTTTAGCAGCCACCATAAATAGCGACAATGCATAACAGCTGTCCATCACTATCACGTGAGCAAAAATATTATATTACCCTATATATTTTCCTTGCGGTCTTGTAAGACGTACGGCATGGTAAGTTGTAGCTAGGATAAAAACCATCTATTTTATTTGATTTAACTTCGTGTTGATCTTCTTGATTCCCGAAATATTTTATCCAATTGAACATCAGTTTTCTACAGTTGGGATTTTTAAATATCCAACATGTTTCTCACAAATTTTAAAATTCTATGCTGAAATTGAATAGATCACCCAGAACTTTAAAATCACCATACTTCTATGCGTCCTTCCAGAAATAAAAATAGGGATGCCGCTCGGGGGGCGACAAACAAATTGACGCCCTTTCGCGAAAAAGATCCTTTTTATCAATAAATAAACTATGTCAGCCTGATTTGACCTCCCACACCAGAAACTTCACACGCCACTCCTACCTGTAAACACAAATCATCCGATTTAAGAAGAAAAACGGTAACGATATTTGAAACTTACAAAAACAAAAACGAAGCGTTCAAATTTTGAAGTTCGTCAATCAACTATCCTATGGTCGACTCGTTTGTTTACAATTTACATGCGGGTTCGTGGGCACTGTTCTTCGTCGTGGATTTTTTGGGTTTATCGTATCTTATATGTTACAAACGCTACTTCTATCCATAAGATAATTGAGTCCTACGCTTATCCATGACATTTTTGTTCGAGATTTAAATGTTGTTAGAGTGTTGGTTTTCCTGAGGCAACCTATTCCACGTCCGAATTCCGGACGGAAAGAACGATAATGTGTATGTGTTTGTTCTTGCATATGGAATAAGAAAAGTGTTTTTATCCCTGTATCCAGCTGAGGGTTGTATTAGATTATATTTGTGTTGTATTTCCAAGTTAGAATCAATTGACTTATGAATTATTACTACTTTGCTCTGGGTTCGCCATGGAGTCTTCCACTCATTGAGGAAGGTCTGAATAAGCTACCGTATATACTCGCTCGCAAGCCGACCTTTTTTGGATAAAATCCAGGAGGGAAATTTGGGGGGGTCGGCTTACGAGCGGGCCATTAACGTATTTCTGCCTGGATATTGAATATTGGTGTTGTTATTGTAGATCATCAAGGTCTTTTTCTACATTCTACAAGATTCTACTGCTCTACCAGAAGATATAATACATTATTAAACATCTGCACTTACCTTATTTAATCATTTTATTTATTTTTTTGTGAACGTTTTAATAAATAGTTTTATAAAATTTTGTTTTCAACAACGAATTTTAATGTACGTGCTTTCGTCACTGTTTACCAAAGATTTTTTTTTAAATACCGGTAACTCTTGCCTAAGAAAGTGCACAAAGACAAAGACAGGCAGTAAAGAATCATAATGACCGATTTAGTTTGTAGTTTAGAAGAAAAAAAATTGTACCCTTTTGTTTAAGCTGTCCTATTATTTTTGGGGGGTCGGCTTGCGAGCGGGTTATACATTTTTAATATTTTTCTCTTCCAAAAGTTTGTGTGTGTGTGTGTGTGTGTGTCGGCTTATGAACGAACGGACTATAGAACGAGTATATACGGTAATTATTTCATGGCGATCTAAACATTATGAGCGGCCAAATAACAAAACTTGGGGCAATTATTATTGATCAGCTTATTTATTGTTCTCGTGAATGCATTGAGCTCGTAATGGAATGCTGAGTGTTGAGCAGTCGTCTGTTGATTGGGGAGAGGGGGGGGCGCTGATGGTTTCATTTTGGCCAGGAGAACCGACGTCTTTCTCCACACTAGTGATTCGCTTGCAACAACTCATTAACTCCTACTCATCGGTGTTTAACACTTCGGTGAAACGTTTTATTTGCGGGCTTTCCAACTTTGCGTATCGAGGACTCGTATTCGCTCTCCGTAGGTCCTCGTCACTGATCACACACCGAGTCCTCGGGTCGCATACCTGCCTGCTATCCAAACCCCAGGCCGGTCTCGTTAGCCCGTGTCTCCCACCCCCTCCCCTCCATTCCCTGTCAGTCGACTGCCTCTCACGTTGACAACTTGTACAGGAGGGCCATCATCACAGGGGGGGGGTAAAAGGGGAGCCCGCTTGTAACGCCCGCAAAGTGGCATGTTTTCTTTTGGATCTATTTCAGATCTCCAACAGTGGAGGGGGAAAAAAGTGGAGCAAAATATAGAAGGGAAATTTTATTTTTAAAGAAGTGAGTGGGTGGTGTTGTGGACTAGCGCGTTCCCCCCCCCCACCCCCACTAAAAACGTGGTTCTCAAACATTTTTTTTACATGCATCACGAGCAAAACACCGTTAAAGCTGTTCCCGTAGATTTGTCATATCTATAGTGACGCTCCTTCTACACAGAAGATTATTGCGTCCAAGGACCATGCATGGATATGAGGGTTCCACGCATTACCCAGCCGCTTTTGTTTCCCTAGCTAGCATTAGTTACGCATTCGGAGCTGGGCGGACTCAGGTAGCCAAATCCCTGCCTTCACATGGATTCGAACCCGTGACCATCGGTACACCTGCCGAGCGTGCAAGCCCCTCGACCACCGTATTTGTAGGCTGTACTCAATAAACGCCAATATTTGCTGTTATTTATAACTACTGCAAGATTTATTGTTTTGAAACTCGCTATTATATGTTTCTAACTAGTTTTTACATCAGAAAGTAGAGAAGAGAAAAATAAACACCTGGATGTCCTGGGCACGTCATTCAAGGGGTCTATGGCGGATTAAAAGGGGGGGGGGCTGAACGGGCTAAAGCCAGGGCCCCCCAATGATTTGAGGGCCCCCCAATGATTTGAGGGCCCCCCAATGATTTGAGGGCCCCCCAAACTTATTAAATTGTACAATAAAGATGGGCAAATATTTTCATAAATACATTTTTAAAATACCCTCTTATTTATCACGAGAAAATGTCGAAGAGTGTGAAATACCAGAAATCGTCAATATCTAAAAACTATTATGCATGAAAGTGGAAATCTAGCTGAGGAAAAAATAAGGATGACGACTTTAAAGAATCATGTATACAGCAGGAGAAGGAGGCACAACGCCGTTATTGTACTTTAACATTGTTTACACGTGTTCATACGTGAACTGGAGATCGGTTTGACAAAAATTGGTCACGCTATTCAAAAACTAGTGGCGGTGTTTATTGTTTTGCATGCATATTGATGTCACAGACAGTAAGCAAGCTACAACTGGCTTCAATGATTGGAAGCGTGCTCATTAAATGCTTTCGAGTCATGAAAACTCAAAGCAACATCTTGATGCAATGGCAGCACTATCACTAAGTGGTCGTAAATCATCCATTCAAATCAGCTATAATTTGTCCAAGCAATTTGACAGTGAAATCCAATATTGGGGAAAAAGTTCTTATAAGGATAGTAAGCGTTATACGATTTCTTTGTATTCGTGGCCTTGCATTCCGTGGCAAGAATGATCTGTTAGGCTCCCCGAGCAATGGTAACTACCTTGGACTACTGGAACTACTGAGTCAGTTGAACACATTTCTTGCTGAACATATCTCTCAACATGGAAATAAAGGAAACACGTCTTATATTTCCTCAACAATCTGCGAAGAGTTGATTGAACAGATGGGTCAAAAGTTATTGTCAATTATTGTTGCTAGTTGCTGAAATAAAATCTGCAAAGTACTTCCGATATCTGTAGAATCCATGCCAGATTTTACAATATGCATGTGGACCAGTTAACATTGATCATCCTATATGTTGCACAATCTGGACATGTTCAGCGATTCATCAAGATCATACCAATGTACTCCCATACTGGATCAGAAATTGTCAAAATTATTTGTTGATTTTTTGGAAGAAAATGACGTTCAAACTCAAGATTGCCGTGGACAGTCATACGACAATGCTGCAAATATGAGTGGAAAGTATAACGGAGTCTATGCTATCCTTCGTGAGAAGTGCAGTGTTGCTCATTATGTGCCGTGCACAGCTCATTCCCTTAATTTGGTTGGGAAAAGTGCAGCAGAAGGTTGTCATGCTGCAGCCAGATTTTTTGTCATCTGCAAAATCTTTATACCCGGCTTGTTGCATCTACTCAACGTTGGCAGGTAATTCAAAAACACCTGACAGGGTTACCTGTTAACAAAGCCTTGTCTGACACAAGATGGTCAGCCCAACATGATGCTGTAAGGTCTGTTAATAAATCATACTATGGAATATTGCAGCACTGGAAGAATTGGCAAGTAATGAAAATCAACCGCGTGACAGTCGACTTGAAGCAGAAGGATTGCGGAAGGAACTTAAACAACTGGAAGTTGCTATTTGAAATTTAGGACACAATTTTAAAGAGATTTCAGAAAACGAATGTATCCCTTCAAGAGCGGGGACTATCTTTGAATTCAGCCATACATTTGTTGAAACCTCTCCTTGAGTTTGTTAAAAGACAGCGTTTCTGAATTTGATTCCTATGAAGAAAAAAAGGAAAGGACAAGTGCGTGGAGCACGAGAATAAAAATCTTCAATACGATCAGTTAGATGAAGGGCCATCAGCCAAGACAGTATTATCCCCGAGAAAAAAATTCAAGGTTGAGCTATTTCTGGTAATCATGGACAAACTTTCTTCAGCCCTACAACAGCGGTTAGATGCATATAAAGACACCCATGAGAACTTTTGCTTTCTTACAAACCTGAGGTCAGCAATGACGCCATCCGATGGCCGGCAGCCGATTTAATGGAAGAATATTAAAGTGATTTCGAACACCGCTTTCCTTCAGAATTAGTCCAATTTTAAGAACTCTTCAAAAAATATATTGTTAAGCCCCAGACTCAGGGTCAGGAACAGGAAGTAGCACAATGCGAAACTCAAAACATATGCACAACGAGCTAAAAAGTGTTGCTGTTTTTGAATGAGAAAAATTGTACACAGACTTATCTTATCTATTACAGACGCTTCTTCTATACAGAAGATTATTGCATCTTACGCTTATATATGGTTTGTGTTTAGTCCTGCATTTTTATTAGATATTTAAATGTTGATAAAGTGTTGGTTTTCCTGATTTCTTCAGGCAACCCATTCCACGCCCGAGTTCCGGACGGGAAGAACGAAAATGTGTATGTGTTTGTTCTTTTTCGTATGTTTACACCGCACTTCCATTGTATGATGACATGAAACTGCAGGGGAGAGCGATTATTTTCAAAGTTGAAAAGAATTTTTTTTAATGAATTTAGAAGTTGCATGAGACAACAAAGACAGAGGTCACATAAGCATCATTTTAAAGGCACATGCTTGCATTAATACAATATTTAATTTTTTACAAAGAAATTTCGCAACGCTTGTTTCTTGTTTCCAGTGAGCCCACTTCTCACCGCGCGAGAGTCACTGTAGAGGAGTGAATGGCGTAACTTAATTTTAAAAAAGCGATACATAAAGAAAAGTGGGGGGGGGTATATAATTCGTGTGTACACAGAAGTTCTATAGAGTTGAGAGGACACTCGTTGTTGGAACATTTGGAAGCCGCACATGAGCAAACACTGGGCTGACGGAGACTGGGGTGGAAAGGGTGGGGGGGGGTGTTCGCTTGGATTAAATGTTTAAAACTGAATAGTTCTGTATGAATACTTAGACGAACATCACCCAACCGAACGATTGCACACTGCATGCCAGCAAAACTCACTATTTGTGTCAAGATAGCACAATGTATCTATGTCAAGATAGCACACTGTATCTATATCAAGATAGCACAATGTATCTATGTCAAGATAGCACAATGTATCTATATCAAGATAGCACAATGTATCTATGTCAAGATAGCACAATGTATCTATGTCAAGATAGCACAATGTATCTATGTCAAGATAGCACAATGTATCTATGTCAAGATAGCACAATGTATCTATGTCAAGATAGCACACTGTATCTATGTCAAGATAGCACAATGTATCTATGTCAAGATAGCACAATGTATCTATGTCAAGATAGCACAATGTATCTATGTCAAGATAGCACAATGTATCTATATCAAGATAGCACACTGTATCTATGTCAAGATAGCACAATGTATCTATGTCAAGATAGCACACTGTATCTATGTCAAGATAGCACAATGTATCTATGTCAAGATAGCACACTGTATCTATGTCAAGATAGCACACTGTATCTATGTCAAGATAGCACACTGTATCTATGTCAAGATAGCACACTGTATCTATGTCAAGATAGCACAATGTATCTATGTCAAGATAGCACAATGTATCTATGTCAAGATAGCACACTGTATCTATGTCAAGATAGCACACTGTATCTATGTCAAGATAGCACACTGTATCTATGTCAAGATAGCACACTGTATCTATGTCAAGATAGCACACTGTAACTATGTCAAGATAGAACAATGTATCTATGTCAAGATAGCACACTGTATTTATGTCAAAATAGCACTGTATTTATGCCAGAATAACACACTTTATGCAATGATAACCCTCTGTATGTAATGATAACACACTGTTTATTTATGTCACAATAACCATCTGCAGTCATTGTCATGTCATTATCACTACTATAAGGCTTAATAAAACCTGGCGATTCCTTTAGTTATAGTTGAATTGTTCTTTTTGTCTAGTCAGCCATGTGCCAACGAGGCTTTTTTGTGGACACGTTCAAACTTCAAACTGTTCAGGTTTTCTCTTTTTAAGAATGTCTGTCTACCCAAAGTTATCAGTATCAATATTGTTATTATCAGAAGAGAAAACTTTTGGAGAAGTGCTGCATGGAGCTAATTAGCAGTTGGTAGAATTTTAAAATTATTTTAAAACTTTGTCGCACATCCCTTCGAACAAGTTGAGATGTACCGGTAATTAAGAATTTGAAAAAGAAATTGGACCTCTTTTTCTTTTTATCGAATTACAAATGTAAGAGTAGAGCTTACGTTAATAACGATTGACCTACAATTTTGAATCAAATGTTTTTGAATAAATTAATGGTGACAGATGGAGATCTCATCTACTGCATACGCTCCTTCTAAACAGAAGATTATTGCGTGTGTTGAAAATCATATTACCTTGTGTGGTGGGGTGATGGATTGTGTCAGATATCGAAATGGTGACGGAGCAAGAAACAAAGGCAGATATAAAGAGAGTTATCTATTATTCCCAACTTCATTGCCCAATCTACATGTAATTCTCTTGATTTGCCTATACACTATAATTCTTATCGAAGTTGGGCATCAACGTTAGGTTTTGTCAAATAGGTTAGGATCCACATAATCTTATCAAAGTTGGGCATCAACGTTAGGTTTTGTCAAATAGGTTAGGATCCACATAATCTTATCAAAGTTGGGCACCAACGTTCGGTTTTGTCAAATAGGTTAGGATCCACATAATCTTATCAAAGTTGGGCACCAACGTTAGGTTTTGTTAAATAGGTTAGGATCCACATAATCTTAAATCACATTATAGAAAGATCTCCCTTGGGTTAAATAGCAAGAAATTGTTCCTCTGCCAAATGATAACTTAATGAGCACTGACGCCGCGCAGCAGTTTAGAATTACCGCGCTGCAAATTTTGATAAGGATAATATAATACCTGGGATTGGGGAGTATAAAATTGTGGACAAAAATGGACCCTGTATAATTTTTTTATATTTTGCACACGGACCAACGAACCTTAGAGAGAACGTTTGGTTGTGCCTCATTGTCATGACTGAATTCAAAAGCGCGAGAAGAAAATAAAATTATGATGTAAACAAATATTTTTAGAATTTAAAAAAAAAGAAAAACAAAAACGCCTTTGTAAAAAATATACGTTTTATAACAATCATTAAATCAGATTTAGTTTAAGTACTATTCAGTAGATTTGAAACAAAAATGTAGGGCAATCGACACCATCTTAAGTGTCTTTTCTGCAGCAAGCTAAAAACATTTATCCGTATTTTTGTTTACATTTCTGAATCCTACTCCTACACATTCAATTTTTGATTCACTAGGATATTTGACCTGTTTAAGTGAAAACATCAGTAACCAAACCTGTTCAAGATCAGCATAAATAAAACTCATGCACGTGGTCTAAAACAACTTTATGTCATTTTACAAATTACAATTTTCAAAAAAGATGACAAAATCAATAAATTAATTCATTATTTCGCATATTAATATATAAATAGAAACAGCATAAAGATATTTTAAAAAAAAACACACATAAAATATACCATTATATTCAGGGCCATTTTGTTCAAATAATTTAATCAGTAGAAAACTAACACAGAACCAATCCTGTGTAATATTGATTCAATAATTGCACAATCCTGTTGGTTATTACACACATACAAAATATTGAAACAAAATGTGAGAATACAAATTTGGGTGGGGAAGAAAAAAAAAGAATATTTAAAAAATCAAAATTAAGTATTGAGAAAAAAAAATTTGTTCCAAATGAACTTTCAACCTTATAGTTTAAGATTCTTGTGAAAATTTTTTTATATTTCAGCATTTTATTCACTTTACAACAGAATTACTTGATAAATTAATTAATGATTGGATAATAATTTTATGTTCATTATTAAAACTATGATTGCCTTAAGAACACAATTTCTAACAAAATAGTAAAGAGGTCCTAATTATTACACACGAAGAAGACATTTATATTTATGATTTAACTTTTTTTAAGACTAAGATATTGGTATTGAAATTATTTAAAAGATCAGTAAGAAACTCTTTAGTTTGAAGAATTAACTTTTATGATATGCATAAATAAAGTTATCATATACAAAAAAAATAATCATTAAATTGCCATTACAATTAACAGTAGCTTTAAATAAGACTGCCAAGGTTAAGGTTCCTGTTAATTAAACATTATATCATTATAAAATAATCACAGAAGAGTTAATACAGAAATCTCACTGATTCGAATGACAAAACATTAACAGACTATGAGGGATTTCAGTGTTTTTTGTCATTGGGTTAGGGCAACAATAGAAATAAAGATCATAGGTGTTTAATGCATTGTGGGGAACAAATGTTACCCTTTTAAAAATAACCAGGGACTTAGAGGGTCTCATCAAAATGCTTCCCCCAAAGACAGACAAAGTCAGCCACTAAATCACAGGGATGTCAATAAAGTGGTATATGAGGTGTGATGTATAAAACTGTTGATACTGTGATACCTTGAACAAAAAAATGTGGGACTTCAGGGCCTTAACGCGCAAGGCTCACTTTTAAAAAATGTACTAAGTCAGTAATGAAATCACAGGGACGTTTATAAATTAATATTTAACGAACAAAAGTTATCATAACAATGGGCTATATGACTATGAATTCAGATGAAACAATCCTTTAACTAGCACAACAAATGGGCCTCTAAAGCTTGCTCATGTAACTATAACATAATAATATTGTAACATCATGTAACATAAAAGATGGGCATGTGTATTAAAATACAAAAAAAAATTGTGTTATTCTCAGGGTAAATATAAACATCTTCAGCCTTGATTAATGTGTCTTAATGAATACGTAACAGTTTTCTTTATAGCTACATGGGACATTCCACTTGCTGCCAACAGATCTGCTTTGTAGATAAAAGTCATTAAATTTTATTTAAAAAATGCAAGGTGTTAATTAACTTGGTTTTCAGATTCCGTTCCCACTTCACTTTGTGATATTCATAATAATGGTACCAGTTATATTAAAATGCCATGTAATGAGAGGCACCTACATCTTTAATTATAATATTTTTGTTTAAATTTCATCAAGACATTAATGACTAAATCCTGCATACAATGGTCTTCCCTCTATCTTGCCAGCAGATAATGTTCTGCAAATTAAAGAGTTTTTAGTTCTATTTTTTTTTATATTACATGATAATGATAACTATTAAACATAGTGTCCATTGAGCAACATAATAAAATTCACTAAATCCACTTGCTCAGGTTTGACCAATGGTCAAATTTGTGGGATGGATTTTCAAGGCAGATAACTCCTTACAACTAAATGACCTGAAATCAGCATACTTGTACACAACTCTAAATAAACAATGATATTGTTGGTTGAAATCAAAATTGATACCACTTAATTCGCATTCAAAAAAAATTTACAAAATTTATATTTATATTTTTTTGAGATGCCAAAAAATAACATTTTTTTTTAAGTTGACAATACACCACACTCAGGAATCAAACAAACATTGTATGGTAAGTAGCCAAAGATTGACAAAAAACGACTGCAGTAGTAATACATTTTTCATCTTTCCTTAAACTTAAATAAGGTTGGCACCCTTCTCTAGTAACAGTGTGGTAGATTACATAAGAAAATCTTTTCAAATCAGTCACTAAAATAATTCCAGAATGTGAAACAATTTTATTCAATTTTAATTAAATATTTTAGCTCAGATTTTTTTTTCTTTTAACCTTTTATGAGCCTTAATTTGGATGCTACTAATCTTGGAATTTTAAACTGAAAGACAACAAGATAAAAAGAATGACTTCATAATATAACATTATTGAAAGTTTTTTTTTACATTCTAGCCTTGACTACAACTAAAACAAAAGATACTCTCTAAAGAAAAATAATAGTCTTATCCGTGTGTACTGCAAAACATTCAGGCCCAGTCATATCATGATTTATTTAAATTTATCCTATCTGTACAAATCATAAACTCTGCCACTGATCAAAGGCCATCTTGTGGGTCTGAATCTGATACGACGTAGCGGGCACCATTCACCTGATCAAGGGAAATCATAATAAGAATTAATAATAATTTTATAATTTATATAACGCAATACCCCAGCAAGCAACTGGGCTCACAGCGCTTTTCATAAAATTAGTAATACACATAATATGTGAATTATCAATTCATTCAATGTCAAACAATCATAACTTAAATACAACATTACGTTGCATATAAGTTGATCTTTTAAAGAAATTTTTGAATGTTGTATAATTGATTTTGAACTAAAGTTTGAAGAGATGTGTTTATAGTGCAGTTTTGAAGGCCTTTGTAGTGGGAATACTGCGAATGTGTAATGGTAGAGAATTCAATTGTTTGAGAACAAAAAAGAGAAAAACACATGTTAAAAAATGAATCTTCATGGTAAATTAAAATTTACAATGACCAATGTTTTCAACTTTAAAAAAAAATTCAAATCTGTGCGTGTACTCAAAACTTGTTTCTTGAATAAAAAAAACAAAAAATGATAACTGATGAAAACAAAAAATCATTTAAGTATTTAAGTACTAGTAAAATAAGTTTGTACTAATTATACTCAATAAAACTAAAAGTACAAATGTATTTCTTTTAAAAAGAAGGGGGATTTTAAAAATGTATTAACAAAAGTGCTTTACCTTGATGTCGTGTTCAAGTACAAACTGGGGCACATCAATCTGGTCTGGGTTCATCTTGGTGTACAGGTACTGAACCCCCTTCATGTTGTGAACTTTATGTTTGATGTCCGAGGCGGTAAACGTTGTAAAGAACCAGGTGGCCAGCTGAGACATATCAAGTTTTTATTGAGTTTGAAAATCAATAGATCAACAGATAGTCTTTACAAAGTCGGTGCTTTTAAAAACACATGAAATAAAGTAAAGAAGTCAAGGAAATAAATGTTCTAGAAATGGTTATAAACTTTATTTATGCAGGATTTTATTAGATATTGTAGGAACTATGGAGGTCATAAATTGCTCTAGGCAAAAATGAGCAGAAGAAAATATACAATGTTTATTTCTTTTTTAAAAATAATAACTGTAGGTCTATTTTTCAGAAAAGATCAGAAAAGGCTGTCAAACAGATTGTTTAAAATCAATTGACACCTTCAAATTTAAACAGTCAGAATATATTTACAATATTCATATTTTTTAGCTTTTTTTTTAACCACGAAATTAAAAACTAATTATTGTTATCCAAAATTTAACTCATTGTTTGTTGTTGTTTTTTTTAATTCATTTTTGTCTTACATAACCAAGTGGGTATTTCAAAGTATTTACTTATTTTTTCTAACTATTTTTAGAAAGCAACATACTCTTGACCACCATGTTGGATGAACAATGTAAAAGTGCCTCAGATTTTTCTTGTACCTGTTACAGAGAAACAATAAGATGTTAAAATAAGATTAAAATTCTTTTATTGATTTTGGGTTACATGAAGCATTTCAGATCATAGATAAATATTCCTAAGTCTAAAATTTAAAATCTTGTACAACTAAAAGCACAAAACAACTTAATCATTTCTCTATTATTAGCTGTCTTACACCGGGACACTTCTTAAAATCTGCATCCTTCATACAACATACATCCCACAACCAACCTATTATCAAGGAGACTGTAGACCATCTTCAAATAAGCCATGGCTGGCTGGTTTTTCCCAGTGGTCTGTGTGTGGAAGTAAACAACAACATAATCCGTCTCCACTACTGGATCCATCACACGAATCATGTACAAGAGGGTCTGTCAAGGTAATGTTACACTAATCAATCAAAAATTCCTAGTTTTATCTATATCACTTACATGAAGCAGCAATGTTACATAATGTGAATTTTAAAACAAAACAACTATAAAAAGCTTTATGTGTATCCTTGGCTCCTACAAGAGGAGGAATTGCTCCATCCCTCCCCCTTCCACTTTTTTAAAGTTCCAAGTTAAACTAATGAGATAATCAACAATTAATTATTGCTCCATCCCTCCCCCTTCCACTTTTTTAAAGTTCCAAGTTAAACTAACAAGATCATCAACAATTAATTATTGCTCCAGCTTTGAGCCAAGCATCAGGCATCATCAAAAATTAATTATTGCTCCAGCTTTGAGCCAAGCATCAGGCATCATCAAAAATTAATTATTGCTCCAGCTTTGAGCCAAGCATCAGGCATCATCAAAAATTAATTATTGCTCCAGCTTTGAGCCAAGCATCAGGCATCATCAACAATTAATTATTGCTCCAGCTTTGAGCCAAGCATCAGGCATCATCAACAATTAATTATTGCTCCAGCTTTGAGCCAAGCATCAGGCATCATCAACAATTAATTATTGCTCCAGCTTTGAGCCAAGCATCAGGCATCATCAACAATTAATTATTGCTCCAGCTTTGAGCCAAGCATCAGGCATCATCAACAATTAATTATTGCTCCAGCTTTGAGCCAAGCATCAGGCATCATCAAAAATTAATTATTGCTCCAGCTTTGAGCCAAGCATCAGGCATCATCAACAATTAATTATTGCTCCAGCTTTGAGCCAAGCATCAGGCATCATCAACAATTAATTATTGCTCCAGCTTTGAGCCAAGCATCAGGCATCATCAACAATTAATTATTGCTCCAGCTTTGAGCCAAGCATCAGGCATCATCAACAATTAATTATTGCTCCAGCTTTGAGCCAAGCATCAGGCATCATCAACAATTAATTATTGCTCCAGCTTTGAGCCAAAAATCAGGCATCATCAAAAATTATTTATTGCTCCAGCTTTGAGCCAAGCATCAGGCATCATCAACAATTAATTATTGCTCCAGCTTTGAGCCAAGCATCAGGCATCATCAACAATTAATTATTGCTCCAGCTTTGAGCCAAGCATCAGGCATCATCAACAATTAATTATTGCTCCAGCTTTGAGCCAAGCATCAGGCATCATCAACAATTAATTATTGCTCCATCCCTCCCCCTTCCACTTTTTTAAAGTTCCAAGTTAAACTAATGAGATAATCAACAATTAATTATTGCTCCATCCCTCCCCCTTCCACTTTTTTAAAGTTCCAAGTTAAACTAACGAGATCATCAACAATTAATTATTGCTCCAGCTTTGAGCCAAGCATCAGGCATCATCAACAATTAATTATTGCTCCAGCTTTGAGCCAAGCATCAGGCATCATCAACAATTAATTATTGCTCCAGCTTTGAGCCAAGCATCAGGCATCATCAACAATTACATTATTGCTCCAGCTTTGAGCCAAGCATCAGGCATCATCAACAATTAATTATTGCTCCAGCTTTGAGCCAAGCATCAGGCATCATCAACAAATAATTATTGCTCCAGCTTTGAGCCAAGCATTGGGCATCATCAACAATTAATTATTGCTCCAGCTTTGAGCCAAGCATCAGGCATCATCAACAATTAATTATTGCTCCAGCTTTGAGCCAAGCATCAGGCATCATCAACAATTAATTATTGCTCCAGCTTTGAGCCAAGCATCAGGCATCATCAACAATTAATTATTGCTCCAGCTTTGAGCCAAGCATCAGGCATCATCAACAATTAATTATTGCTCCAGCTTTGAGCCAAGCATCAGGCATCATCAACAATTAATTATTGCTCCAGCTTTGAGCCAAGCATCAGGCATCATCAACAATTAATTATTGCTCCAGCTTTGAGCCAAGCATCAGGCATCATCAAAAATTAATTATTGCTCCAGCTTTGAGCCAAGCATCAGGCATCATCAAAAATTAATTATTGCTCCAGCTTTGAGCCAAGCATCAGGCATCATCAACAATTAATTATTGCTCCAGCTTTGAGCCAAGCATCAGGCATCATCAACAATTAATTATTGCTCCAGCTTTGAGCCAAGCATCAGGCATCATCAACAATTACATTATTGCTCCAGCTTTGAGCCAAGCATCAGGCATCATCAACAATTAATTATTGCTCCAGCTTTGAGCCAAGCATCAGGCATCATCAACAATTAATTATTGCTCCAGCTTTGAGCCAAGCATCAGGCATCATCAACAATTAATTATTGCTCCAGCTTTGAGCCAAGCATCAGGCATCATCAACAATTAATTATTGCTCCAGCTTTGAGCCAAGCATCAGGCATCATCAACAATTAATTATTGCTCCAGCTTTGAGCCAAGCATCAGGCATCATCAACAATTAATTATTGCTCCAGCTTTGAGCCAAGCATCAGGCATCATCAACAATTAATTATTGCTCCAGCTTTGAGCCAAGCATCAGGCATCATCAAAAATTAATTATTGCTCCAGCTTTGAGCCAAGCATCAGGCATCATCAAAAATTAATTATTGCTCCAGCTTTGAGCCAAGCATCAGGCATCATCAACAATTAATTATTGCTCCAGCTTTGAGCCAAGCATCAGGCATCATCAACAATTAATTATTGCTCCAGCTTTGAGCCAAGCATCAGGCATCATCAACAATTACATTATTGCTCCAGCTTTGAGCCAAGCATCAGGCATCATCAACAATTAATTATTGCTCCAGCTTTGAGCCAAGCATCAGGCATCATCAACAATTAATTATTGCTCCAGCTTTGAGCCAAGCATCAGGCATCATCAACAATTAATTATTGCTCCAGCTTTGAGCCAAGCATCAGGCATCATCAACAATTAATTATTGCTCCAGCTTTGAGCCAAGCATCAGGCATCATCAACAATTAATTATTGCTCCAGCTTTGAGCCAAGCATCAGGCATCATCAACAATTAATTATTGCTCCAGCTTTGAGCCAAGCATCAGGCATCATCAACAATTAATTATTGCTCCAGCTTTGAGCCAAGCATCAGGCATCATCAAAAATTAATTATTGCTCCAGCTTTGAGCCAAGCATCAGGCATCATCAAAAATTAATTATTGCTCCAGCTTTGAGCCAAGCATCAGGCATCATCAACAATTAATTATTGCTCCAGCTTTGAGCCAAGCATCAGGCATCATCAACAATTAATTATTGCTCCAGCTTTGAGCCAAGCATCAGGCATCATCAACAATTACATTATTGCTCCAGCTTTGAGCCAAGCATCAGGCATCATCAACAATTAATTATTGCTCCAGCTTTGAGCCAAGCATCAGGCATCATCAACAATTAATTATTGCTCCAGCTTTGAGCCAAGCATCAGGCATCATCAACAATTAATTATTGCTCCAGCTTTGAGCCAAGCATCAGGCATCATCAACAATTAATTATTGCTCCAGCTTTGAGCCAAGCATCAGGCATCATCAACAATTAATTATTGCTCCAGCTTTGAGCCAAGCATCAGGCATCATCAACAATTAATTATTGCTCCAGCTTTGAGCCAAGCATCAGGCATCATCAACAATTAATTATTGCTCCAGCTTTGAGCCAAGCATCAGGCATCATCAAAAATTAATTATTGCTCCAGCTTTGAGCCAAGCATCAGGCATCATCAACAATTAATTATTGCTCCAGCTTTGAGCCAAGCATCAGGCATCATCAACAATTAATTATTGCTCCAGCTTTGAGCCAAGCATCAGGCATCATCAACAATTACATTATTGCTCCAGCTTTGAGCCAAGCATCAGGCATCATCAACAATTAATTATTGCTCCAGCTTTGAGCCAAGCATCAGGCATCATCAAAAATTAATTATTGCTCCAGCTTTGAGCCAAGCATCAGGCATCATCAACAATTAATTATTGCTCCAGCTTTGAGCCAAGCATCAGGCATCATCAACAATTAATTATTGCTCCAGCTTTGAGCCAAGCATCAGGCATCATCAACAATTACATTATTGCTCCAGCTTTGAGCCAAGCATCAGGCATCATCAACAATTAATTATTGCTCCAGCTTTGAGCCAAGCATCAGGCATCATCAAAAATTACATTATTTTCTAAACTTTTTACAAATAAAGAAATCACAAGTAGTTCAATCAATAATAACTGGGATAGCTACATGGACACTAAGACTAGGCCTGACTTGAACTGAAAAAGCTCATGGGCGTAGTGATGCAACAGCTAGATAAATCCCAAAACTGCCTAGCCAAATGAACCATCATTGAACATTTTTTTTTACTAACCTTTTCTAGATTAGCTGTGTGTGCTGGATAATTTTTACCAACAATGACCACTATTGGACGCCCGTATCTGTCTACACCGGTACGAAACAAACAATGCATTGCTGCTATTTCAGTTAGATCATCTGTTTTGGATCTTTTCAGCAACATTTCATACCTGAAAGCCAATTTTCATGTAAACCATAGGTTTTTTTAAAATTCCCTACCTGTTATTCAAATTTAAATAATGACTGCTCATCAGTATGAAGAAAAAAAAACAGCCTCATAAATTTGAGTGATAGTTTCTTGTAGAAAAAAGTCACAGAGAGTAAGAAAAATATACTGTAATATTTGTTTATTCAATGCAAATCAAATTAATAGTGTAATGTTTATTTTTTAACAATGGGAGCTTTTACCTTCTTCTTGCTTCCATTTTTTTAATATCTGCTGCATTGTTTTTAAGCATTTTACTAGTTTTCACTTTATCTGGGTCTTCTTCCATGTTGGCGAATGGATGGTGTCCAACATCCATGGCCACAGATGTTGCAAATTCTTTGTTTAGGTCTATCGTTTGCTCAAAGTCATCATTGCCTGCACCTGAAACCAAAAGAAAAAGTTGGATTAAATTATCAGTAGTAGCTATAGGATTATCAAATTGTAAAATAAAAAATGATGCTTTTATTACAAGTGCAATGTCTATATGTTAACCCAGTGAATTGTTTTCAGGGGCAAACATAAAATAACTTTTCTTAATTTAGTGTGCTCCTTGTCCTAAGCAGATCTTTATATCTCTGATTTAATTTATTCATCCTCTTAAAGTTTGTGAATGAGGCCAGATAAGTATACTTTCACTATATCCAACCCAAATCTTTAAGTTGCCAGCAGGGTAATTCATGCTCTTAAAACTTTGGCACCAATGTTCCCTCTAAGCTGAGCTGCTACGCAGCTTTTGTCCAGACACCTTGCAGCAGTTTAGAATTATTGCCCAGCAAAGTTTATCAAGATAATATATGTGTGTTTGTGGGATGCAAAATTTTGCACAGAAAAAAAAATGATAATTAGCACAAGAGTTTATTTATTTTTTGCATTTAAATTTAGAGAGAACATTGGCTGGCACATGTGGAGAACAGATTCTCAGGTCATGCAGATTTTTGGCTCAGTCAGCTGTACAACAGGCTGTTCAAAAGTGCAGCTTCTGTTTTCCTATGTATTAAATACTCTAACTCTCACCAATGAGACTAAAAGCACAATATCATATGTTTTCAATTGAGTATTTTAGGTATACTTACTTACTTACTTACAAATTTCAGCCTACATGTAACAGCTCAGTTTACTTTCGATGTTGAAATCTAATAAGCATGTTAAGTTAAAGCATTGAAGTATTTTCTTTAAGCTCTAAAAAAAAATATTTTAAAAATTATTGATTCTTATGCATAAATTAAATGATTTCAAGGTAAGAGTGAGGCCTCACTTAATGCAGCAAATGCTGGTTTATCAATAATCCTAATCTGTCTTTCTCTGATCACAGGCTCGCCATCTTCATTGCCCACATCACTGGGTAAATGATCAAAGGCAAACTCTTCCTCGGTGGAGTTACGGGGGAAATACAGGGGCAATATTGAATTGTATACATCCTGTTGGAGGACATGATAAGATATTAAATTGTAGTGTATTCATTATTTGAAATTTTTAATTTCTCCTTTACTGGATTATTTTATGAAGTAGTTGTCTAGAGAAAACAGTGATTCATATTTTTTCAAAAAAGAAAATGATAACCTTTGTAAAATATTTTGATTAAAACAATCGCAAATAAGGTGAGAAATGAAAATTACTTACTAAAGTCTCCTCTGTGCAAGAAAATATTATAAGATCAAAGGAATCTGGAAATTTTTCGAGGAATCGCCTAACTGTTCCTGTTAAAAGGAAGAAAATTTTATTTATACATGACTCTTAACGGGTAAAAAGTTTTGTTTTGTTTTTTTTAAAATTTGAATTGCTTATTTCTCCATTAGAATTTACATGATTCACCATCAAGAAATTTGATTTCTAGCATGAGCTATGAGCTGAAAATGTAAAATGTCTTATTAAAGCTTTAAAAAAATGTCTATCCTTAACATAAGTAAACTGTAAAAGTAGTCATAGAAATGTTTGCTGTGTTAGAGTCGCTAAAATCATCAGCTTAACATAATATTAATAACTTACTTATAGCTATGTGTGCCCCTTTATCAGGTGGGTAGTTTCTTTTCAAAGTATGAATAGCACCCAAACCAAGAGTGCGGATTTGTGCTTCCCTGAGTTAGAGATAAAAAAAATAGGAAAAAGTATGTTTACTTAACTAAAATATTTGAATTTTAATTAAAAATAAACCAGAAATACGAAAAATTAACAATTTAAAACAAATGTTCAACATTTTTATTGCCTGTAAATTTGATTTATATTCATTCAGTAAGTTAAAAAAATGAATAAAAATGGTAAAACTTAATTTTTTAGTCTTCTGAAATCTTTAAAGATAGTAACAGCTTTCAGATGTTTTTTAAAAATCATTTGAGTATGCACAGTATTTTTGAGAAACAAACATTTTGCGTGGAAAACTTTAATGGAAAAAGTAATTTATCTAAGGATTTACTAACTTGCAAATTTGTAGAATTGTACGATAGCAGCTGAAGAGTGCACTCTCTGCTGCTGTTACATATCTGATGTTATATCTTGGACCAACAGAATGAATGACAAATCTTGCAGGTAAATTATGTCCTTTAGAAAGTTTTGCCTCACCAGTCTTGCAAACTGAAAGTTTAATTAAATACAGTTTATTCTTTTGGTTTATTTTTAACAATTTCAGTAAAAATGTTATAAATAATTAGCAATTTGGTTGGCTGGTTGGATACCCAAATAGGATTTACTGCTATCTCAGTTTCTGCCTTTCTTCTAATTTACTATTCTGCTACTTCTAAGGTGTTTCATTTTCTAAAATCTCCCCTAAACAGCTAGTTGCCTAGAAATTCAATAGATAGTCTAAAATTAACTATTATATCATACTATGCTATGATTTTCAATGCTATTGAATCTAAAATGTCCAAGTTTAATTTTGATAACTTCATTTGCTTTTTTCTTGTTATATTTTAAAGGATCATAAATAGCTAATGTATGAGAAGTGTTAAATAAGACTTTATCAAAACTGCTTAATTTTACTACAAGTTTTTTTTATATTTATATAAGGTGTGCCAATTATGGCTGATGGCAGTAGCATAACTTTTAACATGGTATACTTAAAGAGCAACACACACCTCTCAAATCTTCATGCACTTCTTTAATTAGTCCTTCTCCTCCCTGACGAAATAGTTCATCACTGAGAGGATTGTTGTCGTTCATGTGTTCATTTGTTGAATGGGTAATTGCGTGTACATTCAGTTTGGTTATTTTACCACTCCTGTAATAAATCAAATCAATTATCATTAAACTTAACATTTATTTTTTTTACTTCTTGATACAATAAGTCACACAAACTACAGTAAACCAATTTTTCTTTTACTTTTATTTTTTTCTAAAACTGTCCCCTTGTAAAAGTTACAAGAAAAAACCTCATTGATCCCCATACATGTGTTTATTTTTTCTATTAAAAACAGATATAACAGTTTTTATTCTCAAGCATTAGACACAATAAAAAAAAGAGTATAAACTTGTTTTGAGTTATCACATCATTGAATAGGACACAAATGCATGACTTCCGACTTCATTATCAAAATCTAAGACTTGATTTTCAAAAAAATGGCTAAACACCAAAATTAGCCTTAGCCAAATTTATCTTGAAATTATCTTAAGCTTACCACAAAGAAATTTTAGCATTGAGATCATTTCGCCAAGGAAAAGGAGATCTCTCCTCATCTGGGTCATAATCTTTAGGCTGTTCAAGAAGCTTTGTAAAATTCCAGCGTGTTAATGTTGAGGGCTCAACTATTTCATCTCTTGTGCCTAAGGCATCCATTGTGCTCTAAAAATGCAAATTAAAAAGAAAAATGAAGGTGATCATAATTAAATAATCATATATTATTTATATATATTTAAATTTATCAAACTCAAAAGAAGAAATTAAAAGTTTATACATGTACTATCATCTGAGGGATATAGAGTGATGACCTAAATCTGATTTAAATGATTCTTTATTCTGAATAGCATGCAATTTGTGCCATTTTAATGCAAATTAATTTTTTGCAAAAAGAGAGTTTGCATCTTTCAGTGGTAATATAAATTTATACTTATTACTTTTATTAGATTTTAAAAAAGCCTAAACAGTGAAAGAATGTGTTGGCCAAATGACCATATAAAGTAAGTGAATATTTATCTCTTGTTTCTAAAGCCTTAATGCAGTCGCTCCTCAGTCCACCCAATCTTTCCCTAACTTTTTTTATTACAGCATTTTTTAAAAACATTTAAGATGCTCCTTCTATTGCAGCATGTTTCCCTTAAAGTTCATAGGTCAGTGTACAAAATGACAAACTCATGTGTAAAGTTGCACAGCATCCACTTTTTTGTCCAAAAATTTTACACTCCACAGATACACACTATATTATCCTTACAAAAAGTTGCTGTGCAGTAATTCTAAACTGCTGCATAGCATCGGTCAAATATCTGTGCTGCCTCTCAGCTTAAAGAGAACACTACATGTCTGTCTGTTGGCAAGTGATGCAGCGTTAACAAGCCATGGCTATGAGGAAATTGTGTTGCACAATGCCCAGCTGTCTTTTTTTCCCTAATTAGTGTCAGGTACCCATTCGGAGCTGGGTTGACTCAAGCACACCGTTAACTTTGGGAACAAACCCCTGCATTCTCAGATATTCAAATCCGCAAATCTCAGTATGCCAGCTGAGTCTGTATGCCGCTTGATCACCATCCCCACCATCTTTAATTATTGCAAATTATTCAAAAGGGAAAAATAAACTCATATGGCTTATGGTGGTATTCAATAGTTAGGCTATAGCCATAGCAGTATTCATCATCTATTAAAATAGGCTTAGGCTAGATTTTTTTAAATTTGAAAATTAAGTGAATTCAGTCAATTCAATCAAAATTATATTATAGGTGTAGGTGATAGTGATAGTACTGATAGTCATCAATCAGATTCAGATACCTAAGCCTAAGACATAAGTCAGTATGAGATTATCAAAGCTTGAAATAGAATTTAGTCACTTAAAATAACTTAAATTTAAACATAACATGATATTTTTTTAGTATAGTATAAAATATTAAATTAAATAAACTTAATTTCAATCAATTAAAAACCAAAAAACTAAGACTAAATGTTTAAGTCAAGTTAATAATCAGAAATCATAAATGATAATAATAATAATAATAATGGAACTGGAATTGAATCACTAAATTCAGTATTCTTCATTATTCTAGTTCTAGACTTAAACTTAAAGTAGTATACTATTTATAGTCAAATATAGTAAATAACTTAAAGTAAACGTAAAAGTTAGGACTTAAAAGTTAATTACCGGTAATTTTATTAGTATCTGTATTAGCGTTTAATTAAAATTAAAGTATTAATAAAAATTATAATAATAGGCCTAATAAAATAATAAAGTAAAGAAAGGAAATGAACAATGAATAATTCAATTGAAAGCAGAACTTAGGTGGAAGTATAGAGATTTGAAGTAGCGCAATAGAAAATTAATGCAGACATAAAAATACTGCTCTATTACAATAAATTTGTATTATTTTGATCTTAAAGATGAACTACTGAAAATACAATTTAAGTTAATTTAACTCTAATTAATTCGAGTCTACAGCTATGTTTTGTACCAATTTCTTTTTGACAACAAAATCATGTGACTATTGAGGGGACGAAACCCATTCTTTCCAAGTTAAAAAATAAATTCGCCCACATGTTTTTATCAACATGCTATTATTTAGTTTTTTATTTATTTATTTTTAAAAATAAATTTGATCAGGTTACTCCGTCATGTGGTTTGGTGTCACCAGGCGTGGTAAAGTCATGATTACGAACCATTTCCCCACCTTGATATTCTGCCTGGTAGTCATGGGCGTAGGGAAGGGGGGGGGGCAAGGGGGGCATTTGCCCCCCCCCCTACATTTGAGAAAAAAAGTTTTTAATTTATTAAATGCATTAATAAATGTTGTATTTTAGCTATTACAGCACTAATTTGTAAGTCTTATTAATTTCTAAGGCTTTTTTCAACCCTTATTTTATACTTAACTTGAATTTAATTGAAAATTGTACCTGTATGGCATTGTCAGTTAAAATTTAAAAAAAGTGGTATTTTTTTGCCCCCCCCCTGGAAAAATTCCTAGCGACGCCCATGCACTGGTAGTCCGTGAGCAAAGGAACATTAAATTATTTACTACTGTGGTGTATTTCTCTAAGGATTGTTCGTCTTTCCATACACAAGATTGAAAATCGTGTAACCCGTTTTGGCGGCATCATGTCTAAAGAACATCAATGAAATATTAGCGCAAAGCGGACAACCGCTTCACCCAATCTTATCTTATCTTATCTGTTTACAGACGCTCCTTCTATACAGAAGATTATTGCGTCCTACGCTTATCTATGGTTTGTGTTTAGTCCTGCATTTTTATTAGAGATTTAAATGTTGATAAAGTGTTGGTTTTCCTGGATTCTTCAGGCAACCCATTCCACGCCCGAATTCCGGACGGGAAGAAGGAAAACTTGTATGTGTTTGTTCTTGCATACGGAATAAGAAAGGTGTTTTTATCCTTATGTCAATCTGAGGGTTGTATTAAGTTATCTTTGTGTTGTATTTCTAAATTAGAATTAATTGCTTTATGTATGATTACTACTTTGTTCTTGGTTCTTCTATCCTCTAGTGTTTCAAGTTTTAATGGTTTAACTAATGGTGTTATTCTTGTCAGTTTTGAATATTCTCCAGTAATGAATCTGGCAGCTCTTTTTTGAATTTGTTCTAGTTTATCAATGTTTTCTTTGGTGGATGGGTCCCATACAGAAGATGCATATTCTAGTACAGGTCTCACCAAAGTGAGGTAGCATTTTAGTTTTATATCTCTATTACATTTGTTAAAGTTTCTTTTTATAAAGCCTAAGGTTTTGTTTGATTTTTTAATAACTTCATTGACATGGGGATTCCATGATAGTTTCTCATTTATTAAGACTCCTAAGTATTTTGCATCTTTAGTTTGGGCCAGTTCTTTGCGCTCTGTGTCGGTGTTCTTATCACGGCGCTTTTATGTAGGCGCTCTTTTGTTGTGCGCGATTTCGATGGGTCGCCCATGTTGGCAATCTGATATACTTTTAGGGTTGCCAGATGGCTGTCTCAAAAATACCGGAAACTATTGTCGACTGTCGATGGCACAGAAAGGCAAAATAGCAACATGAATAATTTGCGGTTTTTGGATCATTGAATAGGTTTAGTGAACTGTGTGAATTCAAAAAGTGCTGTAGTCTGTAAATGTCATTAATATTCATATGATCAAATCAAGATAAAAAATGATGCGTTGCAACATTCGCAAATTAAATATAGAATAAGATCGGAATCTCATTAAACATCTTTGCTTTATTATATTTTCAAAATATGGCATGATTATGAATACAATGATGTGTCTGGTAATATGTCTGCTTATGCCATGTTTTCTGGAGAAAATTACAGCATTGCAAATATTAAAATATAGCGAGATTATGTCACAAAAAAATTAATTTTTGCTCATGTTAGGGGCTTTTAAACATCTCCTAACTAGTTCGAACTTTCTATTTTTGTCTTTTTGAAGTAATAAAACGCTAATAGATTCAACCACATCCGATTACGTTCATCCGTCTACACATTTCTCATGACACTGAAAATCCTCTCCATGCTTGCATTTGACACAGGAATTGACATAATGTATTACACAAGTTTCAACAACATTGGAGCCGATTTCTTGCTGAAAAACAAACACCACTTTTCAAGAGACGTTCCTTGAAGAAACTTGAATACCGTATCCAGGGCACCAACCTCATCATGTAAAGCATCTGGAGAAAGTTCATTTTTCCAAGGTGACATCATCCATAATTCAAGGACTCCGTCAAGAGATGGTGATTTGTTTGCAGTACCAAGGCCAAAAGGCGTGAAATGACGATATGGTGAATTTTCAAAAAGAAACCATTTCTCCAAGTAATTGAGAGCTCATGTGTAAACTTGCAAAGCTTCTGCAATGAATTTGTCAACAAGACGAGTTGGCAAATAATCTTTTCGCAAAGCCAGTTTTACCTTCATGCCAAAAAACTTGTCGTCACTCTTTTTCTTCAACGAATCTCGAAACTTCTCCATGATCAAGTAACGGTCACAGGAAACTGTAACCGGCTCTCCAACTTGATCATTGCTTCTTGAAATGATGACATGAAAAAGTGTGTAAAATACAAATACAGTTCCTGAATGGTAGGCTGCTAATCACTTGCCATTTCGTCTTTCTGATGTGACAGAAATGTCCAGATCGCTGGAGGACAATTATCAGCACCTAGAGCAAGGAAGTATGCTTTTAGTGGCCTCCAACTCTTTAGCAAACGCTCAACTGCCTTGAACAAATTAAGCCAACGAGTTGGCACATGCCTGATCACCTCATGAAATTCTGCCTCACAAAATTCAAAGCATTCTTTTAACCCTTCTCGTTTTTAAACCGAGTTGGAAAATTCAGCAAAGACTTTGAGCACCAGATTTTCTATGTCAAAAGACATAACTTTTAAAGCATTTTTGGCACAATTGTGTAAAATGTGATAGTTGCAGTGAGCTGCAATAACATTTTTATTTTCTTGGCTGGTTATTTTTTGGAAAAGTGAATAGTTGATGCCGTAGTTAACTGAAGCATTGTCTGCTACATATACAGACACACATTTGCCCATGACAATTCTTTCTCTTCAATGACACGAGACAGCTGATAATAAAAGACATTGGGTGTGTTTTTTTATTACAATCCGAATTGCAAATTTCGATGCGTAATTAGGTCAAACGGTCGATTCTATTATAATCAGAAGATTTTAAGATTGCTTTAAAAAAGCCTACTAGTGTATTGAATTAAAGAAAATACTGAGAAAATTGAAAATACCGGACACATGCATGTCCAGCATTGCTTCAATTTTTTAACTGGACAAATAACGATAATACCGGACAGTCCGGTTAAAAACCGGACATCTGGCAACCCTATATACTTTACTACTTCTATTTCCGCTTTTTTCCTATTTCATTTTTGTGTTCCCAAATTTCATTGATAACTCATCAACGACGGGATTCGAAAGTTTATACTGGTGACATTATCGCTATTATTCCAAGAGTGTTACTTGTGTCAACAACAGCTATAAAGTAAGTTTAAATTATTTAATTCATTATTATGCTTTAAGTTTTAAATAAATGCTTAGACTGATAGCGTCACTGAAATTCACATGTTAAGAAAACAATTTTTAAAAACATCACGAATGTCTTCCAACTTCCAATAAACAGCTATTTGTGATTATACTGATACGGTTAATAGATCATTTTTATGAAGATTTAATATGTTATAAAGTGAAATAATATATTTTCACATTTACTATTTGACCTTAATGATGTTTTATGTTCCGGTTTACAGATCGGTCACTTGAACGCTCATATTAAACCCACTAATTAGAAAAATGAGTTCGAAACAGACATCGTTAAAAAGTTTTCTTGTTAAAAGAAAAAGGCCCAGTGAAGAGAGTGAAGAAGAGCCTTTAACATCAAAAAAGCATAAAACTCGTAACAAGGGTCCTACTTAAAATATGGATTTATTGCAGCGGTTGACTCCAACATACCAACACCGCTCTGCATAGTTTGCGGTGACAGACTTTCTAATGAGGCGATGAAACCTTCAAAACACCAAGCACCCTGGATTAAAAGATAAACCCATGGAGTATTTTGAAAGGAAAAAAACTGGAACATGAAGGACAGAAGAAATTTTTCAGGGCCACCACATCAGAAAATGAGAACTCACTGAGAGCTTTATATTTTTTGGTTAACCGTGTCGCTAAGTCTAAAAAGCCATTCACTATCGGTGAAGAATTAATCGTGTCCTCTGCTAAAGACTTTTGCCGTGAACTGCTATGAGGGTCTGCTCGGGATTGCAAATGACGGTGGCCTTAAAACTACGTTCGAGAAAACAACTCATCCAGTCTTCTGGATTAAAGTTAAAAGTCATGTCGGAATATCCTGAGATTGCCACCAAAGCAAGTAAATCCCTTTGCCTTTCCGACATTCTATCTGTGTGAAGTGGGGTTTTCTCCAGTGACAGCAACGAAGACAAAACAACGGAATAAAGTGGACATAAGCAGCACATTTCGGGTGTCATTGTCTCCCATTACCCCCAGATGGAACCGTCTCGTTGCAGAAAAATAAGCTCAGGGTTCTCATTGATTTAACATTAAATAATGTTTAATTCACTTTTTGTGTAACTATATTTCATGTTGAATGCATGTTTAAGTACAATTAAATTAAAACTATTGGATCAAAACAATTTTAAATACCTGTATAAACAATCAACACAGCTGCAAACTTTACCCCCCCCCAGATCCCCCCACCCATACCCCTCCCCCCAGGTTAGTGGGCCGCGGTAAAATTATCAAAATTTTAGTGGTCCGCGGCGTTAAAAAGGTTGGGGACCACTGGTCTATAGTACTTTGAGTACTTTGGACCTATTGGCATATTTATAATAGAAATTTCTAGATGATAAAAGTTATAAAATTTACAATCAAAAGCCTAAAATTATAATAATATACATAATGTTTAATGTATGTAAATGATTTTTATACAGATAAAAGTGAGATTGGATAGAGATGTGAAGTTTAGATATGTTAACTATATCTTAACATCGACATGCACCTAAAACATGTGATTACAGAGGTACATCGAGATACGAAATTAATCCGTGCCGGGGTGGCTTTGGTATCTCGGATTTTTTTTTAGTATGTCGAACTAAGTTTTACATGTAAAATGCCTCATCCGTTCCAAACAACACAGAACAACACTAAAAATTAAAGATATCATGGAAACCCAGGAAAAACAAAGTAGCATTCTTCAATCTTTAAAAGTACATATTATAAATCTAAAAGATTAAAATAAATCAATGGAAAAAAAAGAATAAAAGAAAAGAAAAATAACATGTACACTAATGTGAAGTTAGGCGAAGTGTCGGAGGAGGTGGTAGGGTAGGAGAAAGGATGACAGAAAACATTACGGCGCTACGTATGAAAACCTTAACTTTATGAAAATATCACGATGTACAAACATTGCATGAATTAATGCTTAATTAATAAAAACTTACATTTAGAAGAACTATACACTAAACTAACGTAACATAACACTTGAACTTATGAAGGAAAAAAATTGCTTTACAAAAAAAACTATCAATTTTTTATTTTAAAATTTTTTAATGCGCTTTCTAATTTTCTGTTTTTCTTACATGTTCTTAGCCTCACTACCACCAACATCTTCACTTACAAATGGTCTCTTAACAAGATATTGTTCCAATGAAGCTTGTTTTTGCCTGTCTTTTACAATGTATCTGAAATGAATCAGGCAAATGTCATTGAACTGCGCAACAACATGGCCTGTTTGAATCTTTTCAATCACGTGACGCCCAGTGTTGTCAGGTGCGCGTTTTTCATATCTTGGAATTTGTTCGTATCTTGGAACAAAATATTATTCGAGTGGCCTTTATTATCCTGGATTTTTCGTAACTTGAAGCATACTTATCTCGAGTTACCACTGTACACAATGAAAATCTTACTATAGTACTTCGCTCATTTTACCAGCGTGATCATCTAATTCATTTAAAGCAGCCATATTAATGGCATTTCCGATTTCAAATACTAGATAAAATTATGGACTTCGTATATTCTCCCTTGAAGTCTAAGTCATAAAAACTATGACATTTAATAACTTTATTATTACCATGACCATACGCCATAATACAAGTGTGTGCACTGGTGTGATCCCATGAAGTCACTGGCCAAGCGCATTGGAATGATTAAGAATGTAGATCTTGTCCAGAAAAGTGTCAACTGTTAAGAGTAACAAAGGAAAAGAAACAAATAAATTCAAAATATTACATTCATGGAAAAGAACTGACCCAAACTAAAGATGCAAAATACTTAGGAGTCTTAATAAATGAGAAACTATCATGGAATCCCCATGTCAATGAAGTTATTAAAAAATCAAACAAAACCTTAGGCTTTATAAAAAGAAACTTTAACAAATGTAATAAATAGAGATATAAAACTAAAATGCTACCTCACTTTGGTGAGACCTGTACTAGAATATGCATCTTCTGTATGGGACCCATCCACCAAAGATAACATTGATAAACTAGAACAAATTCAAAAAAGAGCTGCCAGATTCATTACTGGAGAATATTCGAAACTGACAAGAATAACACCATTAGTTAAATCATTAAACCTTGAAACACCAGAGGATAGAAGAACCAAGAGCAAAGTAGTAATCATACATAAAGCAATTAATTCTAATTTAGAAATACAACACAAAGATAATTTAATACAACCCTCAGATAGACTTAAGGATAAAAACACCTTTCTTATTCCGTATGCAAGAACAAACACATACAAGTTTTCCTTCTTCCCGTCCGGAATTCGGGCGTGGAATGGGTTGCCTGAAGAATCCAGGAAAACCAACACTTTATCAACATTTAAATCTCTAATAAAAATGCAGGACTAAACACAAACCATAGATAAGCGTAGGACGCAATAATCTTCTGTATAGAAGGAGCGTCTGTAAACAGATAAGATAAGATAAGGTACAGTGCAGACGTGTCAGGGTTTCAGATTCGAACAGAGCGATACTTTCACTTGATAAGACATTTAATGTTGCATGATTTTGCTACATTTAACTAGCAAATGTTTGATCTGGTTTTGCAGAAATACATTTAGAGGAGAGTCAGGATGTGGAATTGTTAAAGAAAGAAGAATTGTAGATTCTGACTCAAAAAATTCATTCAAGTATCCGACATCATTTCATGATGTTCTGTTATTGATCGGACATATGTCTGTAACAATTCTTATTTACTAGAACAAGTAAGTCTTCCCATCAGCATCACAGTTTCATCTTGATGGGCTGGATACAAAAATAGACCCATAGGCGTCACTAAGGGAGGGGGGTGTGGAGAGAGCGGATCACATCAAGTGACACCATCGCAAGGAATGACACCATAATGTCAAATTATGTATGTTCCCGTTATTTGGCACATGCAGACTCGGAGGTCTATGTGGTAAGTCGGGAGTGGGTGACACCATGAGCTGCCGCACTGGGTGACATCAACAATAGTGACGCTTCTAAATAGACCAATACTCTAAACATAATATGCTATTTTCTTTGGTATTCACACTTTCTACACTCATACTCCTTTGGCTAACAATGCAATCAAGAGCACTATCTAAATATGTAGCCACTTTTCTTGATGCTTGAAACAATTTGATTTGAACGATGCCAACTGACAAACTATTCTCAGATCATCTGCAACATAAACGCCTTCTGCAAGTGGGGAAGGATTAGTTAAGAGCATTTATAACACAAAATGTCATTTAATTTTTCAGTTATAATTTTTATTATAATTATTATTTTATTTATTAATTTAATATTATTTTGTTGCATTAAAAAATAATATAAAGTAATAGTTGTAGTTGTAGTAGTCTGTAAACAATATTTTCAGACTGCTAAACATCTTACCATGTTTTGGTCTCATCTACTTAATATTTTAAAAACTCCAAACCCTTTCATGTTCATCATCATCATTTGTCCTTTGAGTTCCTTGTGGAACATAGGGCCTCTGTCAAAGCTCGCCACTCTACACGGTCCCTTGCCAGTCGCTTCAGTTCTTCCCAGCTCTTCCCAGTCCTTCCAGCCTCGTCCAACATGCTCCGTCTCCATGTACGCTTGGGTCTTCCTCGTTGTCGCTTGCCCTGGGGGTTCCAATCTAAGGCCTGCCTAGCCCTGCTGTTATCTTTCCTGAGGGTGTGTCCAATCCATCTCCACTTTCTTTCCATGATTTGTTGTTCTACTGTTCTTTGTCCACACCTCTCCCACAGCTTGGAGTTTTCGACCTTATCGAACCATTTTATTTTCAGAATATTTCTAAGGCATCTGTTAACAAAGGTCTGGAGTCTATTTTTTGCTGTCTCTGTCGTCCGCCATGTTTCGGATCCATAAAGTAGGACCGTTTTAACATTGGTGTTAAAGATCCTTACTTTTGTTTTGACAGAGATGTGTGTAGATCTCCAGACCTGTTTCAGATTGGCAAAAGCCTGTCGCGCCAAATTTATTCTTCGTTCGATGTCCTCATCTGTTCCCCCTGCTACACTGACCACACTCCCAAGGTATACAAAGTTGTTAACTTGCTCCAGGTTGCGGTTTTCTACTTGGATGACTCCATCTTGTAGGAAGTTTATTTTCAAAAATTTTGTTTTTTGAATGTTTATCTTGAGTCCTACTCTTTTCCCAGTCTCGCTCAAGGCTGTGACTTTGTCTTGCATGTCTTGGAGTCTGTGGGACAGAATGGCCAAGTCATCAGCAAACTCCAAATCTTCTAGTTTTTGCATTAGGTTCCACTGGATTCCTTTTCCTGAGCTTGCATAAGCTTCTTTTGTGACCCAGTCTAACACAAGAAGAAACAGAAGTGGTGAAAGGAGGCATCCTTGTTTGACTCCAGTTGTGACATGGAATTCATCTGTTAGTCTACCATTATGTACTACTTGGCAGGTGAAGTTTTCGTACAGATTTCGGATGATGTTAGTTATTTTATTTGGTATTCCATAGTGCCTCATTATTGACCATATAGTTTCTCTATTTATGCTATCAAAGGCCTTTTCAAAGTCCACAAATGTGGCATAGAGTGGAGATTGCCATTCAATAGATTGTTCTATAATTATCCGGAGTGTTGCTATTTGGTCAATGCATGATCTTCCTTTTCTGAACCCAGCTTGTTCTTCTCTCAGGAGATCATCGCAGGCATCTTTTATTCTGTTTAGTATCGTTCTGCTAAAGACCTTGCTTGGTACTGATAGTAGAGTAATTCCTCGCCATTTCTCACATTGTGACAGATCCCCATTCTTTGGAATTTTAATCAGTAAGCCCCTTTTCCATTCTGCAGGAGGGGTTTCAGTTGACCAAATTTTGTTGAAGATATTGTGGAGTTGGTTGATGATTTCAGCTCCTCCTTCTTTTAGGACCTCCGGTGGTATGTTGTCTACACCTGCTGCTTTCCCTGTCTTCATTTGATTGATGGCCGTCCATATTTCTTCTTTGGATATCTCTTCCATATTTATGTCCAGTGTTTCTCCTGTGGTCAAAACGGGTGGGTTCAGAGGGGTCGGTCTGTTTAGGACTTCCTGGAAATATTCTTTCCATCTTCTAAGCTGGTCATCTATGGAGGAAATGACTTTACCTTGTTTATCTCGGACTGGTACATTGTAGTTAGATTTCTTGCCACTCAAGAGTTTAGTAATTTTGTATACCTGTTTTAGATCTCCTTTTCCTGCTGCTTCTTCTGCTTGTTCAGCTAGCTTATTATAAAATAGTCGTTTGTCATTTCTAAGCATTTTTGTGACCTCTTTTGAAATTGTATGGTACTCTTGTTGAGTAAGTTGTTTATGTTTTCTTGTTTTGGCTTGATTCACTTTTTGTTTTGCATGTTTCCGATCTTCAATTCTTTGCCATGTCTCATCGCTGATCCAGTGTTTTTTGTTTTCCGGGGCAGGTTTTAGTATTTCCTTGCAAGATACTGTAATAATTTCTTTGAAGTTATCCCAGGTTTTGTCTATGTTTCCTTCATTATCATCGTCTAGTTGCAGTGCAGCAAATCGGTTTTTAAGGGTTAGCTGTAGTTCGTTCTTTTCCTGTGGGTTACGGAGCTTGCCTAGGTCAAATCTAATTCGCCTGTCTGTTTTTGGCCTTTGGTTGGCTAGCTTTATTTTTAGCTTGGCCACAACCAGATGGTGGTCTGATCCAATGTCTGCTCCTCTTTTTGTTCGTACATCCTGCAATGTGCTCCTCCAGGTGCGACCTATAGTGATGTGGTCTATTTGATTCTCTGTTTTGTTGTCTGGTGAGACCCACGTTACTTTGTGGCAATTTTTGTGTGGGAAGATGGTGCCTCCAATCACCAGCTCATTGAATGTGCAGAAGTTTGCAAACATCTCTCCATTTTCATTCATGTTGCCCAGTCCATGTATGCCCATTACCTTCTCTCTTTCTATGTTGTCATTGCCAACTTTAGCATTCATATCGCCCATGACGACCAGTATGTCTCTTTTCGGTATTTTATCCATTATACTTTGAAGTTGTTCATAGAATGCAACTTTATCTTCCTCAGATGCAAGGTTGGTTGGAGCATAGCACATAATGATATGGACATTTTTGAACCTGGACAGGAATTTTGCTCTGATTATTCTGTCTGAAATTGGCTCCCATTCAAGGAGGCTCTTAAAAGCGTCTTTGTTCAATAGGAGTGCTACTCCATTTTCATGAGTGTCATCTTCATTTTCTTTTCCAGAGAAGAGCAGGATTTCACCTGATTGAAGTCTAGTTTCTCCAAATGTGTTCCACCGTACTTCACTTAGTCCCAGAATTTGTAGTTTGTACTTTACCATCTCTTTGGCGACTTGGGCGCATCTGCCTGGTTCCAGTAGTGTTCGGACATTCCATGTTCCCAAGTTGAGAGGTGCCTTGTGGATGAGGTAATTTTTCTTTTTCATCGGTTTGAGTAGGGTGGTCGGCCTTGTGGGATTCTGTTGACTTTCCCCACAAGGCTTCATTAGTCTCCTTTGCGGAGCTCTACTCTCGCCTCTGACTGTGTTATGTGTGTTTGCTTTGCTTTCAGTTTCAGTAACAATCTTCTTTTTACATGGCTGGGTTGTTGGCCCTGCGCAAAACCATCTGGGAGGGTTCCCTTTCAGCTCTCTGGATAACTGCCTTATTTTTCGGGTAAGGTTCCCTAGCCTTTGTGGATCCCTCCACCTCCTGCAAGGCAGCAGTTGATTTTATTTCGGAGTTTTCTCTCCTAGATGAATGCTATCCCTAGCTAACGGCCTCATCTGTCCGGGTTTAGAGTTTAAGCGCTCTATGTTCGCTTTTTGCAGTCATTTCCTGGGATTTATGAGGCATTTTTTAAGAGTATCCTTACCAAGGGGTACCCCACCTCATCCTCAACGACAGCAAACCAGTTGGTCCGCGGCCGCTTATTCAATATTCACGGCTAACCTTTATATCTAAAGGTCGTTCCTCTATCCACCGCCTGAGGACGCGCTTGGTAGGAGATGGTAGCTCCCCCAAGCCTTTCATGTTAATACACTCTTTACCTACACCCAGTCAACAATTCCTTAGAATACATCGACAATGCTGAGAAATAAAAATTGGTAATAGTAAGAAAGATGAATAGGGATGTAAAATACGAACATACAAGAAGTATTTACATTTCACCAGAATCCCATGCTTGTGGTTTTGTAACAGAAATAAAAATGGACAGTCAGACAGTGATTGGCGGAAATCTAAAATAAAATGCCCAAATGATTGGGGGAGGCATTTAGAGGATCAAAATCTCTATCAACTAAGAAAACTGCTCAAAGACAGCTCAAATTGATAGTTGATGTGCATTCACAGTGACAGGGAGCCCAAACATTAACAAAAGAAGCATCTGTTTGGTCTGAGAAAAAGGAAATAACACAGGATAAAAACCTACATGGCTGTAGCACCACATGAATTAATTAATATAATTGGAGAAATTCTAGTAAGTCCCATAAATAACTTTAAATATGTTACAGACTTTAGTTTCTAGCTTAATTATGCTCCATTCAAAATCAGTTTGTTTCGTGTTCTATAGTTGCATATTTTCACTTGAAGCTCATCTTCAAATAAATCATAAAAGGAAATAGTCACTTGTGAAATGGATACCAGTGTGTTCAATCAAAAGAGCCCATCCATCAAAGGCAGCAGCAGCATGGAAAATACTCTAAAGGGTTCTAACCTATTTTACACATCAGTATTATATTTGAATTTTTAAAAAATAGATGTAGTATTGTTATGTTTTTTTCTTTTATGGCCAATTGAACAATTAATATGCTGTTTGCTTCACAAACGGGAAAACATTGTTTATATATATTGATAATTGAGAAGACCTATTAGGCCTGGAGTTGATTCTTAATAGTCTATTTTTATTTGCTGTACTATTGCTGTGGACAGTGAGTCTCCTTCACAACTTTTATAATCCACAGAAAGTCAGCAAGTGTACTAAGTGGCCGTCCATAAAGTACGTCACGCTCCAGAGGGGGGAGGGGGTGTAAGAAAGTGTGACAGGGGGGGTGGGGGGTTCTGGCCATGTGTGATGTCACGGTGTTTTATATTAAATTTTAATTATTTTGTTAATAAAAAACAATATTTTTGTTCGAAAGTGTGTCGTACTTTAAAGAGTTTGTGACAGGGGGGAGGTAAAAATGGTCAAATACAGCGTGACGTACTTTATGGACGGCCCCTAAGTGTTTAAGGATCGCTCTCACAAATCTAAAGTTTTGGCTATTTTGTTTTACTGAAGTTACTGCTTAGCATTTCCCTCCTGGATAGTTTACTGAAAGTTAATTTTTTAAGGAAGTTTCTGACTTGAATTGTGTGTATACTGTTGGTCAGCCCATTTGAGGAGTTCAGTCTCCAGGATTTACTACCACCACTTTGTGGAAATCTGTTGCAGTGGTTCTATGAACTTGTAAATAGCACAGCAATGTGCTCTATCAAAGTTGTATACCCTAAGCTTTCAAGCACCTCTCAGGATGTAACTGTGTGGTCACTTATCAACCAGTGTGAAAAGTGAGAGGTGAGTCTTCACATCAGAAACAGTACTTCGACGCTGCCGATAAGCAAAATCAAAGAGCGAATGATGGTGTCCCTGTCTCTATTTCTATTACGTTTTTTCGTGGAGAATAAGGTCACGTCTTCACTAGCCCAGTTCAAAGCTTTCTTGTAAATATATTTTCAGCTTCAGACGAATGTTCCCTGCACGGCTGCCCAGATATCTGACTGGCGCCATACAGAGCAGTAAATTTTGTAAAGTACAATGTATTGCACAAAAAATGGTTGCTGAGCAACTTTGCACTTGAGTTTTTTTACTTTGCACACGGACCAACGAACCTTAGAGGGAACATTGCTTCAGACATACATCCTTACAGATTAATAGAAAAATGTGGGGAAAAAAATCATCCTACTATATTATTAAATCTCTTACACACTGGAGAGAAGCATAGTATTTATTTAGTTAATTTAGTTCATGATACATAAATAAAATGCGTCTGTATTCATACCAAAATAAAGAATTATCTATTTTTTAAGCCTTTACTTTACATATTTTATAGCGAACAAAATGTGGGTGAGACTGCAATCAGGCTTATAGATAGTAGATATTCGTTTTATTTGTTTGTTGACGGAGGCTCTTTGCCTAAACTTTCACTGTTTTGTGACATCTTGTCGGGCTCACTAATACCCTGTTTGCATGTTATCCATCTGCATATTTTATAGTTAAAATGATGAAGAAAAAAATGGGGAAAAAAATTATAAAAATCAACATTTTAACAAATTTTTTCATTTTTATTTTAACTATTCAAATTTTAGGAAGAAAGTGTATCATGAAATTAAACAATACCAATTGATGAAACATTTAAACAGTTGATTATGTTTTATTCAAAGTTTACAGATATTTTCAATTTGAAAATTTAAATAAAAAAAAATAATACTTATTTCAAACTGGTCTTTAAAAGCCAGACTTACAGAGTGATTAACTTTTTGGAGAGAGCCACCTACTTAAAAATAAATTTAAAACAAAAATGAAAGTTTGTATACTCTGAGAATATAACAGGCTTGTCAGGGAAATTGTGATTAAAATAAGTGTGAATATTTTCATTAGCAATGAGAAGCCAATTCATTTTTTCAACCAATATTCTGCTTCATTTAAAACTTCTGTTTTTTAAACTAATTTACACAACAGAGAAAATCTTTCATTGAGCTTCCATACACAATAACACACTCAACTTGAGTAATATACAGTACGAATTAAAAATTAATCCTGTCTTTACTTTTTCTGTTAGTGACAAGTCTGTCGTTAATAACATTTCTTAATCATTAGATATAATATTCATAAGTCAATAAAAACCTAGATCAAAGAAATGTACCTTCACAATCTGTGGTTACAATGCTTTGATTATGATTATTAAATGAGGTTAAAAGAAGGGTTAGCACATTAAAAAACAAACATTCAAACAACACTACAAAGTCTACAAATTACACAATGTTATCATGAATTTTCTCCATCATTATCCACTTTTTATTTGCTCTTTGAGAATAAGTATACTCTGCCTCTGCTCAGGTGGAAGAAGTGCAATCTGTTCATCCGTCAGTTGCAGGACTTGCATTATGAGGGCAGCCTAAAGAACGCAAAGAGTTGCAGTTTAGTACGACATGCACACATAAGAATTTTTTAAAATTTATTTTAAAAATTGCTATACATCTAATACATACTATGCAAAGAGGGCTATACATCAGTCGCTAGACTCAAGAATAATTTCTCTAGACTCATAAATATAGATTTCAGACATGCATGTAAGATTATAATTATATACTCAAGACTTTAAAAAGTTATTTATCAAGTCAGATACACAATAATGGACAGTGATTTTATAAATTTGTCATTAAATTAGCGCTGATAATTTATTAAATGTTAAGCACTGTAACCTTAATTTTAAAGTTGATAATTTCCCATCAACACATAAATTCAAGCATGTTCTTGTGTGGGATAACTAATAACACTTTATGAAAAACTAGGCCTTGTAAACAACTCACTTTCTCTTGGTCTTGTGTGGTTATGCTTGATGTACCATTTGTGGACGCACCAACATTACTTGCAGTGGATGGTCCACTTGGCATGATATTGGAGGGCTGGAGATTTTAAAAATAATGAGTTGACTTATTTTTTTGACAACCTCTAAAAATAGAATTAGCTTTATAAAAATGATATGCCATTGATAAACTTTTTGGAAAAAACTTAGCTTTCAGGTCTTATAGCAAAATTATGATTTTTTTAAAGGTTAGAAAAAGAACTGAAATTTAAGAAATTGTAAATGTTATTATATTTTGCCTAAATCTAGTTTATGACAGATATATGCCCATGTATTGACATTTGTAATGTGTATGCTTAGATATATTAAGAGTGCTATGTCTTTTGTCAAGTTGTCGAAAATGTTTGTAAAGCACTGTGAGCCCATCCATAGGCTGGTGTACTGCACTATATAAGTGTTCAAAAATAAATAAATAATAATAGGACAAGATGGTCTATTTTGATTTCGTGTTATGTGCATTGAATTTCAGTATTGTGCACTAATCCATTTTCCATATGATAAAAAATTTAATTTAAGTAAATCCTAAGATCTAATTCTTCATAGCCCTAATTTTCAACCTCAATTTTATTACATTTAATTTTTTAAAAATTTAAATAGTAAAATGTTTTGCTTTAAATTAAAATGCATGATAAGAACAATCAGGGATTACACATATTTGCTTCAGCACAACATCTAGGTCAGGAAGGAGAAACTTTAATTGTTTATATACATAAATTATTAAATAATGTTCTTATATTAATGCAATAGCATTTGAGAGGTACTTCTTTCATAAAGGCAAAGCTTTCTAGATTGCGTCTCTTCTCGGGTTCTAAACCATTCTGCATTAATATTTTTCTGACAAATTCCATGTTATCTACTAAAAGCACCAAGTTGTACTAATGGGTGTATTGGGCATCGTTCTCATCAGACTGATGCACTTCCTGTTTTGATGTATCTGTGTCCTATCAATTATTGTCATCTCTTGAAAATAAATCTGCTCATTACATTTATGTTTCTCTTCTTCTTCTTCGTTCTCAATTTGAGTATTGCGTGCCGACGAGTTTTACGCCAATTGGCCCGTGGTCTCCGACTTCAGCCTGCTGTTTTTTCTGGATGTGCTTCCATAGCCTTTGGTCAGCCAAGACCATCTGCAAGGCAGCAGTTGATTTTGGCAAGTGATACAGCGTTCACATGCCATGGCTATAAGGGTTCCACGCATTACCCAGCCGCCTTTTAGTTTCCTTAACTATGTGTTAGGCACCCACTCGAAGCTGGGTGGACTCGGGGACGCCCTAGGCCCCGGGAAGAAATCCATGGCTTCCCATGGATTCGAACCCTTGACCATCGGTACGCCAGTCGAGCACGCTGCCACTCGACCACCGTATCCCCATTTATGTTTCAAAGTTAAAGAATTCAAATTACGTTTAAACTTAAGGTCAAATAACCCCTATATAGGTTATCTTAACTTACCTGAGCTGCAACAGGTCTCTGATTGTTCATCATACCTGGAGCAGGTCCCTGCATCCTGCCCCCTACAGCTACTCCTTGCATGGTATTGGGCTGAGGAAATCGGCGTGCTTCTCCCATGTCTCCTGAAAGATATTGACAATCCAAATTTCTTATCATCAATAATAATCTTATTAAAATTAGCTGTAAAACTTAAATTCAAGAACATTAACATTTTAATTCCAAAAATCATGGTTTTTTTAGTTTCTTTCAAATAGGCGGACACTAATATTAATATTTAAAAAAATGAACAGTCATGCTGCACCATCATAGAAATCTATTTGTTTACTAGATTAAGTACCAGGGACATGCGGTTAAGAATGAGAACAAACCTAGTGGCATGTTTGGTCGCATCATCATCATGTCTGGCCTAATAGGTGGAGCAAGTGGACCAGCATTTATGCCTGTGTGTGCTTGACTCATGGCTCCCATGGGACCAGGCATAACTGAAAATTTGCATACAAACAAGTTCATTTAAAGGCATTTCACAGGAGTCCAGATAAATATGTCCTAGTGCTCCCTGACGACCCTCTCTGTTATTGAGACCACAAATCTCTAGGGACTTTAAGTGATTGTGTCATTTTATGCAAATTTTAATATAGAAACACAGAAATTGTTTAATTCTTTTGTTATTTAATCTGTAGGCTCATTATTGAGACTTGTCTAATCTAATATTTTGTGGCAAGATTTTCAAAAAATTATTTTAAATATTTTTTTTATAGCTGTATTAAATATTACAGACGTTCCTTCTATACAGAAGATAACTGCGTCCTATCGTTATCCATGGTTCATGTCTAGTCTTACATATTTATTTTAGATTTTTTAATGATGACAGTGAGTTGGTTTTCCTGGTTTGTTCAGGAAATCCATTCCAGCCAGGAAGGAGGATTAGCATGTGTTTGTTCTTGCATATGGAACAAGAATATTGTTTATTTTCCTATGTCTATCTGAGTGTTGTATTAGATTATTGTTGTGTTGTATTTCCAAGTTAGAATTTAATGCTTTATATTTTATATATTATTATTAATTATTTTTTTTTATTCTATCCTTATCTTATGTTACTACTATATATTTTTTTCTTTAAATTAACCTCCTTTTATGTGCATTTGTACTGAAATAGTACTTTATTTAAAAATTGGAGTTACTTAAATTTTTTTATAAATGATCTCTTATCTGCTAAATTCTTGCTTTGTTTTTAGAAGAAGAAAAAAATTCTGTTACTTACCGTATATACTCGTTCGCAAGCGGACCTTTTTTTGGACAAAATCTAGGGGGAAAAGTTGGGGGTCAGCTTATGAACGGGTCATAGGTAATTTTTGCATGGATCTTGAAATCGGTGTTGTTATTGTAGATCAGCAAGGTCCTTTTCTACATTCTACAAGATTCGACTGCTCTACCAGAAGCTATAATATATTATTAAGCATCTGCACTTTTAATCATTTTATTTATTTTTGTGAACGTTTTAATAAATTGTTTTACAAATTTTGTTTTCAACAACAAATTTTAATGTGCGCGCTTTTGTCACTGTTTACCAAAGAATTTCTTTTACTGATAACTCTTGCCTAACAAAGAGCACAAAGACAAAGATAGGCAGTACAAAGTAAACAATCATAATGACCGATTTAGCTTGTAGTTTAAAAAAAAGTGTACCGTTTTGTTTAAGTTGTGCTATTATTTGTCGGCTTGCGAGCGGGTTATACACTTTTAATACTTTTCTCTTCCAAAAGTGGTGGTGGTGGGGGGTAAGCTTATGAACGAACGGGCTATAGAACGAGTATATACGGTATTTGAAGTCTTCTTATTTGCTTAATCTTCCCTAAAATAATTTTCAGCTAAAATGTCAAGAGACATGCACAACATCATCCCTCTAGTAACTATACCTTGTGGTCCTCTAGGTCCCATCATGTTATTCACAGAAACTCCCATAGGCTGGAAAATAAATATAAACCTGGGTAAATATTGGAGGCAGTAATGATGTGACATATCTAATCTATATATCAATTAAAGAAGATTCATTAAAGTCTCTCATAATAAGAATGCATGAGTCATCAGTTATCTAAAACTAATTTTAGCGGGAATTAAAGATTGCTAAGTTTCTTTGCCTTCTTACCTTTGATTGATTGCTTGGCATATTAACATTTATCTGAGGCTGGGTTTCATCACGATACAACATGGACTAAAACAAAATGAAGATGATTAAATTCAGAACTAATAAACTGTAGTACAAAATTTATATTTCACTTCATTGCTATAATAAATGTTGAAATAAATTAGAGCTGGGGCGGGCAAAATTTTCTTTTCTTTACTTCATTTTTAATGGAAAGACGCAATTTATTGTGCTAACAATATTTGTAAAAAAAATTATCATTTATGATGTTTATGTTTTATCATACCATAGCTACTTGTGGGTCAACAATTTTCATCACTATCTGTGCTTGCAAAAGGGCATAGGCAAGTTGTGGGTTCTGAAGCAACATGTTTCTGGCCTCATTTGGGTTGTTCTGAATGCAAAGCTGTAAGAAATGTATAATGTTTAAAGCAAGGTTTTTAAAAAAAAGCAAATTTTTGTAAAGACTTTGAAATAAGTTAAGTACAATAATAAAATCACTTGAAAATTTTTTGAACAGCTGCAGAAAACTAACCATGATCCGAATAAAGTAGAGTAAGTACAATTAGTCATTCACTCTGAGCAAACAATCTGTCAGCATAAGTAGGATTATGATATATAGGCCATTATAGGCCATACAGCTTGAGTGAACACTTAGATCTTTCTCAATTGGATTATTATGTTTGGCAAAAGCTGCCCGCAACACGACTAACCAAACAAAAAAGTTCTCTAAGTAAAAATTACCTTCATTTGTTTCATAAGTTCAAACATTTGCTCTGGCGGAAGGCTCGCAACAGCTTTAGAGATGGCCTCTGGTGCCTTTTCTGGTTCCACAGGTTCACCATACGGAGACTAAAAAAATATTTGAAGAAAAAAAACAGAACTAAAAAAACGTTTTAACATCATCATGTAACAATTTTTATTTTAAAGACCAAATCAGGGGTGCCACTCACTGGAAGCTGTGAACCCTGAAATCCCTTTTTTTTAAATTTCTTGAATCCTGAAATTTCTTTTATAAATTTTTCAAACCCTTAAAATTTAAACATAACGAAGTGCCACTGTAATTTTCATTTTCCAACCACTTAAATTGTCTTAAATCCATCGTCACGTGTGTTTACCACTTTTTCCCATTTCCCATAAGTTTAAGGACTTTGTGCTTTGGCAATACTAAAGAAGAAGAATTTTCAGCTACTACTCTTTTAGTAATTTAAATTTAAGTAATCATCCAATAGTTTTAATAGTTGTAGCAATTGTAATTCTAAACAAAACCTAAATTATGCTATTCATTATCATTAGGCCTCAACCCTTACAAGTTAAACAGTATAAGTATGAGATAAAGGCTTCAGTCTATAGACAATAATAATTATTAAATTATTAACCTACTATAAACTATAATTTATGTAATAAATATATTGAGTTAATTTCAAATTGAGCCCATAAAATGACTTAAAACAAAGAAATAAAATAGTTATAATTTAAATAATTTATTTAATTATCATACATAATATACAAATAATATGAAATATTGGTGTAAGTAAGTTATTGCAAGGGAATTCCATATTATAGATACTCAAAATAGGCACGTTTCTTTTGTATTGCACATATTGCCTAGCCTGTATATATAAACACTGTTTGTCTGTTTAATCCCACGTACATGCTCTGCGATACAGCAGGAGAGTAACCTCCCCGTCTCACCTATGTACTTCAAAGAACAGCGCTTACACACAATGGTGTAGACCACATTACGGCTGGTACAATGAAAGCCATTCCTAATCTTAAATATCCCCTTAGGGAAGACAATCTGGTCCGTCTGGGTAACAAAGGGACATGTCTTACAGCGACGACGGCCACATGGCTTAGTGCCCAGATCGGAGGACGGAATACAAAGAGGGCTACGAACCAATAGGTCTCGCAGATTAAACAAGACAGTGTCCTGTCTCCCGACACTTCAATGGACGTGACCACATGGGCGTCGATGACATGTCTGTCACCGCCATGGTTTTTTGTACAAACACACCCGACAGGGTCAGTTTGGATAATAGACTAATCCAAGAGTATGGGACCCTAACACCACATGGGATGAATGTTGTGTTTGCACTGATAACCTAATTGATTTGCCACACCCACCCTCTCCTATATAAGCTCTTACTATTCTCTCCTTACTATTTCTCTACTGGACTAATTGGATTTCACCGCAGCTAAGTTTTTTTATTCTTTCGTTATATTCGTTTTATTTGTGTACTTTTTTTGTTCGTTGAGGAAGGCTCTTTGCCGAAACATTCGCTGTTTTGTTACATCCTGTCAGGCTAACTCATACCCTGTTTAAATGTTATACATTTACTAGTATCTGTTAATAGTAGAGGCATAGGCCTAGCCCTAATTTAATTATCTATATATATAAAAATCAAAGTATGTATGTATGCATGTCTGTTATAGCTGACTAAACCATTCATCCGATCGCCATGAAACTTTTGGAGACTTTTGAGTACGCTCCAGGGATGGAAATAGGCTATTTTTTTTTCAAAATGTAACACTCATGGGGTGACGGGGGCCCATAATGAGAATTTTTTCTTATATGAGCTATATAAAAATTAGTTTAGGGCTTAGCTGCTTGGAAAATGAATGGATCTTGACCAAACTTGGTACATAACAACTTGATAGCCTATATTAAAGTATCATATGGCATTGAACTCCTAATGTCCGTTCCTTCGGGGCCGGGGGCCCAAAATCTTTATTTTTGTAAGCGTTAAATACTTTATTCCCGTTAGCTGACTAAACCATTCATCCGATCGCCATGAAACTTTTGGAGACTTTTGAGTACGCTCCCGGGATGGAAATGGGCTACTTTTTTCAAAATGTAACACTCATGGGGCGCCGGGGGCCCATAATGAGAATTTTTTCTTATATGAGCTATATAAAAATTAGTTTAGGGATTAGCTGCGTGGAAAATGAATGAATCTTGACCAAACTTGGTACATAACAACTTGATAGCCTATATTAAAGTACCATATGGCATTGAACTCCTAATGTCCGTTCCTTCGGGGCCGGGGGCCCAAAATCTTTTTTTTGGTAAGCGTTAAATACTTTATTCCCGTTAGCTGACTAAACCATTCATCCGATCGCCATGAAACTTTTGGAGACTTTTGAGTACGCTCCCGGGATGGAAATAGGCTACTTTTTTTCAAAATGTAACACTCATGGGGCGCCGGGGGCCCATAATGAGAATTTTTTCTTATATGAGCTATATAAAAATTAGTTTAGGGCTTAGCTGCTTGGAAAATGAATGGATCTTGACCAAACTTGGTACATAACAACTTGATAACCTATATTAAAGTACCATATGGCATTGAACTCCTAATGTCCGTTCCTTCGGGGCCGGGGGCCCAAAATCTTTTTTTTGGTAAGCGTTAAATACTTTATTCCCGTTAGCTGACTAAACCATTCATCCGATCGCCATGAAACTTTTGGAGACTTTTGAGTACGCTCCCGGGATGGAAATAGGCTACTTTTTTCAAAATTTAACACTCATGGGGCGCCGGGGGCCCATAATGAGAATTTTTTCTTATATGAGCTATATAAAAATTAGTTTAGGGCTTAGCTGCTTGGAAAATGAATGAATTTTGACCAAACTTGGTACATAACAACTTGATAGCCTATATTAAAGTACCATATGGCATTGAACTCCTAATGTCCGTTCCTTCGGGGCCGGGGGCCCAAAATCTTTTTTTTGGTAAGCGTTAAATACTTTATTCCCGTTAGCTGACTAAACCATTCATCCGATCGCCATGAAACTTTTGGAGACTTTTGAGTACGCTCCCGGGATGGAAATAGGCTACTTTTTTTCAAAATGTAACACTCATGGGGCGCCGGGGGCCCATAATGAGAATTTTTTCTTATATGAGCTATATAAAAATTAGTTTAGGGCTTAGCTGCTTGGAAAATGAATGGATCTTGACCAAACTTGGTACATAACAACTTGATAGTCTATATTAAAGTATCATATGGCATTTAACTCCTAATGTCCGTTCCTTCGGGGCCGGGGGCCCAAAATCTTTATTTTTGTAAGCGTTAAATATGTTATTCCCGTTAGCTGACTAAACCATTCATCCGATCGCCATGAAACTTTTGGAGACTTTTGAGTACGCTCACGTGATGGAAATTGGCTACTTTTTTTCAAAATGTAACACTCATGGGGCGCCGGGGGCTAAATAATGAGAATTTTTTCTTATATGAGCTATATAAAAATTAGTTTAAGGCTTAGCTGCTTGGAAAATTAATGGATCTTGACCAAACTTGGTACATAACAACTTGATAGCCTATATTAAAGTACCATATGGCATTGAACTCCTAATGTCCGTTCCTTCGGGGCCGGGGGCCCAAAATCCTTTTTTTTTGTAAGCGTTAAATACTTTATTCCCGTTATGATTTACACGATCTTGAAAAGCATGGACTAATATATCTATCATGATCCAGATTGAAATGAACAGGTATTTTAAAGTTATTCTTTTGCACCGATTGGGCCCGGGGGCCCTTAATGTCGTTTTTGTTAATCTATATATATAAAAATCAATGTATGTCTGTGTGCATGTCCTTTATAGCTGACTAAACCATTCATCCGATCATCATGAAACTTTTGGAGACTGGCAACTTTTTTTCTAAATTTATCACTCATGGGGCGCCGGGGACCCATAATGTCATTTTTTGCTTATATGAGCTATATAAAATATAGTTTCAGCGCTAGCTACTGTGTAAATTGATGGATCTTAACCAAACTTTGTATTTAAAAATTTGATAGCCAATATTAAAACACTAAAGGGAACTGAACTCCTAATAGTCATTCCTTCGGGGCTGGGGGCCCAAAAAATTCTTTTTCTTAAACGTTTAAGATTTTATTCACCATTCAATTATTAACAATATTGACAACTAATGACACATGTATCCATTATTATACAGATTGAAATGAACAGGTATTTTGAACTTTATATCTTGCACTGGGGCCCTTAATGTCGTTTTTTGCTTATGTGAGCTTTATAAAAATTAGTTTTTGCGTTAGCTACTGAGTAAATGAATGCATCTTAACCAAAATTTGCATACAAAAATTTAGTAGCCCATATTGACATAATTAAGGTTTATAAACTTCTAATGTCAATATATTCGGTGCCGGGGGCCCCAAATGTCTTTTCTTCGTATATGTTTAAGATATTTTTCCCCATTCAATTTTTCACGATCTTGAGGAATATATCTATGAGGAAACTGAATTAAATGAACAGGTTTTTGAAATTGACACCTTTCACTAAAGGGGCCCCTAAATGTCGTTTTTTTCCCTTATATTAGCTGTATAAAAATTAGTATTCGCGTTAAATACTGAGAAAATTAATGGATCTTGACCCATCTTAATATATAAAAACTTAAGGGTTTATATTTTATTACTATAGGGCACTGAACTCCTAATTTTCATTCCCTTGGGGCAGGGGGCCCAAAATTTCATTTTTAGTAAATGTTCAATATTTTATCGTTCATTCAATATTGAGACATATAAATAAATGTATGTATTTTGAAATTTATTCAAATTAAAAAGTCTTTCGCACTTTATTTCTTGCGATAATTATGCCCTGGGGCCCATAATGTAGTTTTTTGCTTATATGAGGTATATAAAAATAAGTTTATGCGTTAGCTACCGAGTAAATGAATGGACCTTAACCAAAATTTGTATACAAAAACTTGGCAGCCGATATTAAAATACTATAAAGCACAGAAATTCAAATTTCCATTCCTTCGGGGCCTGGGGCCCCAAATGTCTTTTCTTCGTATATGTTTGAGATAGTTTTCCCCATTTAATTTTTCACGATCTTAAGGAATATATCTATGAGGAAACTGAATTAAAATGAACAGCATTTTTTTAAATTGAAATCTTTCACCGAATGGGCCCAGGGGCCCCTAAATTTCGTTTTTTATATCAGTATATAGCTATAATATATTACTATAGGGCACTGAACTCCTAATCTCCATTCCCTCGGAGCTGGGGGCCCCAAATGTGATTTTTACTGCACGGTAACAATTTAATTCCCCATTCAATTTTACACGATATTGAGAAATTTAGCTTGAGTACAATGGCAATAAAAAAATTAAATTATCACTCATTTTTTGGCTGGGCCTCTTAATATCGTTTTTCCTTTTGTAAGTTTTTAATTATTAATTTATGTAACAGTTTGCTATTAAACTTGGACTTTTTTTTATCACTTCCCCGAAGGTTTATGGCATAATTCTTTTAAAACATACCAATCTTTGGTTTCTTTCAATTTATTCATTTTTAAAGAGATCGTTGCAACGCACGACGGGTCTGCTAGTAAAATATAAAAAATCAGGGAAAAAATTAAATATTACTGTTTTTTCCAACTCAGTCAGTTTAGATGCAAACAGCAATCATTTTTTAAATTCCTTATATTAACTTCACCGTCTTGTAGTGGTCCCGCCGTCCGCGGAAAAACAAAAGTAAAAAATGACCCACTTCCCATGATCCTATCGAGCAGAAATTTTGCACGTAGACTTGTGTCACCTCACTATGCATTGCATCAAAATTTCAGATCGATCGAATGTACCGTAATTAAATTAATGAATTTTTAGTTTATCTCTATGTATCTCTATGCACCCCTGGACCATATGCTCCAAAAGTACACAATCTTTAAAAAAAAACGCCATCTAATATATATTTTCTTTCAATTATTAAACTGTTTTATTGTTGAACAAGACAATTTCTCCAAATTCTGTCTAAGATAAGACTTTACAAATCATATACAAGAAATATATATGTAAATATAAATATTGATTTTTCACTACACATGACTCTCATTTTCTGGAAAATATATTTAATTCTAAATTAAATTTACCTCTACTATTTGTCCACCCAAAGCCTGTTGCATTGCTTTTCCCTCATCTTTACTCTGCTCTCCAGCAGCTACACCAACACGCAGAGGTCTGCCATTGAAATCATAGTTATTAAGGTTCCGCATAGCACTTTGAGCAGTTTCCACATCCTGGTATTCACAAAATCCATATCCTTTAGGCTTTCCTGTTTCCCTATCATAAACAAGCCTGCAAAAATAAAATGAAAAGAAAAGTAAGAAGTGAGACTCATCCTTTATAGCAGTGGTTCCCAACATTTTTGGCTGGCGACCCCTTTTAAGAAAAGCCATGTGACCCGCAACCCCAATGAAATTTAAATAAGTCATTTTTAATAAAGTGAATATTTTTTTTGTTGACAGTTAGGGTCCCGAGAAAACCCGCCGCGACCCACAGTTGGGAACCGCTGCTTTACAGGGTTTAAAATTATTTGATTTGTAAAAATTGATTTAACACTAGAAATGTAAAAGCATAATATTACCTAAAGCTAACAACTGGTCCTGCTTGAATGAAAACTTCCCTCAGTTGTTCTTCTGTAGCATCATATGGAATGTTTCCAACTATAGGAAGAATATTAGAGCTTTCATATTATTGTTAAGCTACACTTGCATACTAAAGATATAACTTTATTATATTATGACAGAAAAGAATTAACCCTTTTAAAAGTAGCTTAGGTCAACATTTTAATTTTGTCAAATTCTGACCTATAACTAAATACTTTTAAATCATAATGAAAGCAGGAGCGTGTGCTGTCTAGTCTTTAGTCTAGACCAACGTTTGCCAAATGGCGGCTCTTCTGTGTTCACATTGCGGCTCGCGAAAAATTTATGAAATTTTTTTTTAATTTGAAATCTATAATATAAAAAGTTAATGATTTTTTAATATCTTTATTAGTTTTAAAAATAAATCTTTACTAAAACAAAGGTTAGAAAATAATTTGGGCTAGATCTAAATAAAGAAACAGCAAGCTTGCTGAGTTAAGGTCTGAAATGTGTCAGCAGAAGACACTACTTTCTGTTTCAGCAAAGAAAGTGTCACTTCAACCGAGTCTAGTTATGCATTCGCTTGAAATATTTTTCTCGTGCTAAACGACCTTATTCTGATGGGGACTTCATTAAGAAGAATATGGAGAACGGAATTTTAATAGTAGATTCAAATTAGGGGTCTACCGATATGCCTTTTTGCCGATATTGCCGATACCGATATTACCGATATTTTTTTTGCCGATATGAGTGCCGATATGAGTATTTGTTAGGACAAAAACCAGCGGTCATATTTGATGACGTCATTCTTAAATTTAACACTCGTAATTATTTATCTTTAATATTAGGGGACTACCGATACGCATTTTTGCCGATATTACCGATATTTTTTTCCGATATGAGTGCCGATAGGGTATTTGTTAGGACAAAAACCAGCGGTTATATTTGATGACGTCATTCTTAAATTTATCACTCGTAATTATTTATCTTTAATATTAGGGGACTACCGATACGCATTTTCGCCGATATTACCGATATTTTTTTTTCCGATATGAATATTTGTTAAAACAAAAACCAGCGGTCATATTTGATGACATCATTCTTAAATTTATCACTCCTAATTATTTATATTTTATATTAGGGGTCTACCGATAAGTATTTTTGCCGATATTACCGATATTTTTTTTCCGATATGAGGATCCGATATGAGTATTTGTTAGGACAAAAATAACAGCGGTCATATTTGATGACGCCATTCTTAAATTTATCACTCGTAATTATTTATATTTTATAATTAAGGGGTCTACCGATATCCAGTTTTGCCGAAATACCGATTTATTTTCCCGAAACGAAGTTTCCGATGTGTTTACAAGTTCCAGTTCATGACCTACATAGGACTCATAACAAAACGAACCGTCCTTTATAAAAATGTACAAGCATATTAGGTACTCCTTTTGAAACTTCAACCTTGACTCATAATTTTTAATTCTAACCAATAGTTTAGTTTAATGGCTTTTGCACACGGCCACCTTTTATGAATGAAACAATGAGAACAAAGTACAATAGCAATATAGTGAAAATGAGGCTGAAGCTTGAATGGTTGCCAATGACAACACGTCTTCACACGGTACATTTTGTTATTCCATACGAAACTAAATGTTTTAGACATCTGCGATTCTGCGTGCATCTTTGCTATTAGAGCAATTACGTGAACATAATGTTTACATGTTATCCATTTATTAGAGCAATTACGGTATAAGTGGCATCGGCACTATTTACACAGTATTTCTGAGTATACGAAAATCGGCGATACCTAAACAATATCAAAGCACATGGCACACTGTATCGTGGCTGCACATATTAATACTAGGACTCTTTTGACTATTTCAATACCGGTATCGGGGTCGATATATTAATTTGTCGAGATATTGTAAATCTAAATGATAGTTTTTTTGTTTCCGTTTTTTTTTGGGGTCAAAATGTCACTTATTATGAAATATCGGTGACGTCAATATCGGGACCTTTACATGCTACCGATACCGATATTGCCGATATCCAGATATCGGTGCCGATATATCGGCCAGCCGATATATCGGTAGACCCCTGATTCAAATAGTTCCAGACTTCGGATACTGTTAAAGCGAATTCCAATGTTACGCCACACCACTAAGTTATGTATAGCAGACATTAACGCCGATATTGAAAGAAAAATTAGTAACGAGTAACTGTTTAGCATTCAGTTTGGCTCTTGATGAATCAACAGATATTCAAGATACGCCACAATCGGCGGTGTTCCTTTGTACTGTTTCATTAGACATGGCTATAAGAGAGAAGGTACCACTCTCACATGCCAGAAGTGAAATATCCTTAACTTAAGAAAGCTAGTTTCAGAATTATATCCGTTTTCAGTATAACCTACTGATGTACTCCCCAAATCATCAAAGCAAAGCACCGAGCAGTAAATAGCAACAACTACTAGCTACCACAACTACTAGCTACCACAACTACTAGCTACCACAACTACTAGCTACCAAAACTACTAGCTGCCACAACTATTAGCTACCACAACTACTAGCTACCAACAAGATTAAAAGAAACTTGCTAGTTCAAAGGCTTCTCAGCAGATTCATAACACTTTTCAGGTTCACCATAATTATGAGTCTAAATCAGTGTGTTTCTATTCATAAATTACATATTTTAAATATGTGTCAATTGTGTAGCTGTAAAGCATATATTTCTTCAACATACATCTAGGGCTAATAAAACAATTAAAATGTTTAAAGCATTAAATCCCAATAAAAATACTTTTTAAAATATCACAAAAGGAAATTTTCAATGCGGCTCTCGACGATTTTTTAAACTTCTAAAATGGCTCTCGGTTACTATGGGCCTGGCCACCCCTGGTCTAGACTATGCATGAAACAGCCTAATCATAATTCATAAGCATCAGGTGACCGAAAAAAAATCAAGTGCATTACAGACAATGGCTAATTTAAATGGTTAAAAAACTTATTGTTCAAGTAAATCTCAGATAATCAAACAAACGATTCTGACTACTGGAAATAAACCAGATTCTCACATAAATATCACTAATCACGTTCATTCAATCATGATAATGATTGATTCAATTAATTCAAGTGTCAAGAGCCACCTATTCAGCCCTTTATTTTTGGATGTTGCTAGTGTTACGACTTGTCATAACATTAGGCAGTAAGCTATTGCGCCGACTAGTCATAACACAAGATAGGAATATTAATGTTACGACTACGTCATCTATGTACTATAATCCACTAGATAAACTCTCGTAGCGCACTCAAACTAGTCGTTACATTAAAATAGCAGTCTAGTGTTAAGAGTAGTCCTTATACTTATTTCTACACTTAATAAATTATTAATTACTAAAAAGAAGAAAATAAAAATTAAAAATGTTCTATGATTACAGGTGAAACCCATGAACCTATCCGCTGCACATAAAAGCATGGGGCGCCTATCACAACTCATTTCTCTTTGCAACTATTCTTTGGCAATAGATAAATATTTCTAATTAATATGAAAGTAGCATGTATATATGATCAAAATTGTGAAACTAATATTCATACTAATTTGTATTTATGTTTCACAGCCTTGCATATGATAGAGCGCCCCACGCTTTTATGTGCAGTGGATAAGTTCGTGGGTTTCACCTGTAATCATAGAACATTTTTATTTTCTTCTTTTTTTGTGCACTTTCTATATGTAAATAAAAGCGTGTACTTTTTTAAAGAAAAGATTTTTTACAATTATTTTATTTTCTACTTTTTAGTATCAAAAAATTTTTAATCGATTTTTCGACCTTATCAATTCAATTTAATGAGTTTAACTTCATTGTCAATAACTTAAATGTGATAGTAGTAAAAAGATAAATTAATAACCCTACCAGGTCCGAGTTCCCCAAGCTAATTTGCCTCTATACCTGGCCTCCCCAGCAAAAAAAAAGAAAATGTTCATGGGTTAGGACAGCGGTTCTCAACCTGTGGGTCGTGACCCCCGCAGGGGTCGAATGACGATTTGGCAGGGGTCGCCAAAGACCATTGGAAAAATATGTTTTTTGTGTGTTTAAATGTGTAAATATGTGTAAACCTTGCCATGTACATATTTTGTCTATTACTCTATACTAGTCTATAGTCTATTCAGTAACTTTAGTAAGTTTAGTTGTTGTACAATTATAGCATTTTTATAATGTTTATTTCAACACTATTATATGAACCCCTCAACAACCGGTAATTATATCAACAGAGAGTAGGGCGCGTCTGGGTGCTCAGAGGTCTGAGCTCAGCAGGCTGGCTACGTGACGTAGAAGCTGAACTGCTGCTGCTTCTGGTTCCACACACTGTAGTGTAGGGCTGTAGGTCAATATTTCATTGTGCGTGGTATTGAAAGCTATCGTTATAAATTTTTGCATTTTAAATTTTAAGTTTTTAAACCAACCGATGGAAATGGAACATGCAGAGAAGAACATTATGATTAAGAAAAGAAAATATAGTGACGATTTCTTACAATATGGTTTTACTTCAATAGTTACAGCAGGAATTGAGAAACCGCAATGCGTTATTTGTAATGAAGTTCTTTCAGCCGAATCTATGAAGCCAAACAAACTGAAACGTCATTTTGATAGCAAACATCCAAGTTTTGCGGGGAAGGATACCGAGTATTTTAGAAGTAAAGCTGATGGCGTCAGGAAAGCCAGACTTGACACTGGCGGCAAGTAGGGCAAGTACCACCAACAAAACGTAGCAGCTGTTGAAGCTTCATATTTGGTGGCGCTCAGAATCGCAGAGCTATGAAACCTCACATCATTGTCGAAGACTTATTGTTGCCAGCGGCCAAAGATATTGTTCGAGTTATGATCGGACCCGAATTTGTTAAGAAATTGAGTGCAATTTCCTAATCTAATGACACTGTCCGGAGAAGAATAGATGATATTATTTATCAGGTAATCCAGGAAATAAAATCTGCTCCACTTCCAATATTTAGCATCCAGCTTGACGAATCCACGGACGTTGCAAACTGTTCACAACTACTGGTTTACGCGAGATATATAAATGAAGGTGACTTTAAAGATGAGTTTCTTTTTTGCCAACCTCTTAAAACGACAACAACTGCACGGGATGTATTTGATACAGTTGGTTCATTTCTGAAAGATCATAAGATCTCTTGGGAAAAGGTTTGTGGTGTTTGCACTGATGGTGCTCCAGCTATGCTAGGATATCGGTCTGGATTTCAACGTTTGGTACTAAATGAATCATCAAAAGTCATTGGAACTCACTGTATGATTCATCGACAAGTGCTAGCAAAGAAGACGTTGCCACAAGAGTTTCAGGAAGTAATGAAAAGCGTCGTAAGTTCCATCAATTTTGTAAAAGCGAGTGCGCTGAACAGTCGTCTGTTTTCGAAACTTTGTAATGAGATAGATGTGTCCAATGATGTTCTGCTATTTCAAACTGAAGTGAGATGGTTGTTGAGAGGGAAAGTTTTGAAACGCGTTTTTGATCTTCGTGACGAACTAAAAATGTTCTTTAATCAGAAGTCTAAACAACAGCTCAAAGCACTTTTCAGCGACAAAAATGAGCTTCAGAAAATTGCTTACCTGGTAGATATATTTGCCATTTTGAATGAGTTAAATTTATCACTGCAAGGACCAAATGCAACATGCCTAGATTTGCCTGAAAATATCCGATCATTCGAAATGAAACTTCAGCTTTGGAAAAAAAAATTGGATGACAATAAAATGTAAATGTTGCCCACCTTATCTGCTTTCTTTGAGGAAAATGACATTGAACCGGACAAGAGAAGTAAAATGATAATTTCTGTGAAAGAACACTTGCATATGCTGGCGGACGAAATTTCATCGTACTTTCCAAATCTACCTAACACTCCGTTTGCACTTGCCAGAAGTCCATTCACAGTCAAAGTTGACGATATTCCTGAGACAGCACAAGAGGAGTTCATCGAACTCATTAACAGTGATGCAGCGCGAAATGATTTCTCTTCAATGTCAGTTACAAAATTCTGGATCAAGTGTTTGCAGTCATATCCTATTCTGTCCGAAACTGTGTTGCGCCTTCTTCTTCCTTTTCCAACTACTTATCTTTGCGAAACAGGGTTTTCCAGATTGCTGGTTATCAAGTCTAAATACAGAAGTAGACTTGTTGTGGAAGATGATCTTCGTTGTGCTCTCGCAAAGACTGTCCCGAGAATTTATGATCTTGTGAGAAAGAAGCAACCTCAACCTTCACATTAATTGACTTTGGCTTTCTTACGTATTTGTAATTAGAAATAAATACGAATACCTTGTATGTAATGTAATGTATGTCATGTATGTAATTGTAATCATTGCTACACATTGTGTTTTTATTACTAACTACGTTACTGCGAGAACGGTGTCTGTGCTTTAATTACGTAAAATTTGTAAAAATGAGAATACAATGTCATTCTGCATATGAGATATAATTAAATATATTATAACATTAGCAACATTACAGCTATGAGGAAGATACCAAAAAATTTGACGGCGGGGGTCGCCACAGCACGAGTAATTTATTAAAAGGGACGTGACACAAGAAAGGTTGAGAACCGCTGGGTTAGGAAATTGCTAGTATCATAAAAACCAGTGGTCAGAATGAGCTCAAAATTTTAGATATAGCAGCAAATAGGCCTACATTCTATCCAATGTTCCATTTAAGCTGAGTGGCTGCCCGGCTACGCATATATCTAACCGACGCCGCACAGCAGTTTATAATTACCGCACATCACATTTAGTAAAAATTTTATTTAAAAATGGATGTTGTGCAACTTTGCACCAATATTCCCTATGAGCTGTGCAGCCGCAATCCACTTCTGACGTTAACACATTGAAATTACTTATATCCCTCTATGGCGAATTGAGGTTCATTTTGATGTGAGTGATAAAAACACAAACATATATAGAAATAAACTTTAAAAAAGTGCATTAACTTAATTACGGTAAATTTGATCGATCTGAAATTTTGAAACAATACATTGTCATCTAAGATCTAAAATTTGGCTGGTTATCGTTCCTTGGCCAAGATGGCGGCTTGTCATTTACGGGCGAAGTGATGTCACTTCGACGCTACCGTTGCTATACACAAGTTACAATTTTGTTTTTCATAGATTACCTCCCTTTGCCCTTTGTATTTTACTCGATTGCTTCCCCTTGTAAAGTATCGTGTCCGTTGGTCTTCATACGCATCACTTATTAGTTTCGAATAAAATTTAATGATTAGACTAGTGCAAGACCGGCATTAAACAAGTAGGCCAGGGCCGCAGGAGCTAAAATGAAGCTATCCGGCGCATAATCTAGTTTTTATTTCAATGTTACAAAAAACATGCGGCACTATATGCTATGATGCGCATGTAGATGCACAACAGCCCACGAAAATTCCTGGCGGGCAAATTCTTTTGCCTGAAATTCCGGGTGCAGTAGCATTGCGGTTGAAAGTTTTCTGAATTTTTGTGTAAAATTGTTCAAAAAGGAAAGTGAATTTTTCAAACGGGAAGAGTCAGGGTTAGGTTTAGCTATAGAATTTTAGGGTTAGGTTTAGCCAGAGCCGTCTTTACACCAGTTTGGGCCCCCGGGCAAAGAAATGGTGTTGGGCCCCTCCCCCGCAGGAATAAAAAATAAATATACATAACACAGTTGAAACCGGTTAAGTCGACGGCGTTGGGGTATGAAAAATGGCATCAAGATAACCGATGATCGAGTTAAAACGAAAACCAATATGGCGGCAAAATATTAACATCCGCTTGAAATTTCTTTATATACGTGTTGTGCGTTAATTAGTGATGGGACGATTAATCAGAATAGTATCGGAATATACAAAATATCAATATAATGTTAAATTATGTAATTTATTATATTATGCGAAATGGAACGTCCTTGCGAGTATGATTTATGTAAATGAATTAGTGACTCGGCTCTGACTGAGGCTCTAGTGCGTTCATTTGCTCGTTCGTCCATGAACTTTATTATTTCATGCTATTTACTTCTAATACTAATGATGTAATTATAATTAAAGTCATAATCTTAGTGTAAGTTTATTACTAATAAATACCAAGGCATTTATTTGTATAAGGACCAAGGAAAACAATCAATATTCAAATAAATATATTTGTTAATAATTGACTATTATTACGCTATGACTAGTGTTTACCGTAGTTACGACTATCGAATGGAACGACCGCTTTAAAAATGTTTAGGCTTATTTATTTAAGTTTTAAGTCTTCGGAGTTTAAATAATTTATTCAGCTGCAACTTCAATAAGCCCGTAATAGCTTTTTACCCCGGAGTTCGTTTTTGTTGTGTTGATCGGCGGTGACTTCAAATCGCTTTCTCCCTATTCCAGTATCTAAATAATATACACATCATCACTATTAGTCTACTTTGCCTACGGCTAAGGAATGCTTTATTTAAAAATAATTTTAATTTGCTTAGTTGTCGAGGCACTGTACGAGAGCTTGATGTCAACCACGGTCAAAGGTCATGGCTATTATACGTCGGACCGCTCAAAGGGACGACAAGTTACTGAGTTTTCTAGTTAGGGATAATGAGGGTGGTGGGGGGGAAAGCTAGAAGGCTTGAAAGGTCTTTGATGTTCATATAAAAGGAAGCCTCTTGCTTTGACATACCAATACAAGACCGCAAGGAGAGACACCTTCCCTCCCCTCCCTCACTGTTATACATCTACAGTGGGTTCGGGAAGGAACATTTTTCTTTTTAAATTGAGTCAGAGCAAGCCTTGGTAAATGGCCAGTGTAGCTCAACCCCACCTAAACCCCACCCTATTGGGTGGGTGGGGGGGGGGATCATCGTGTGCGCGGCGAAATTCAATAATTCTGGCAAGTTGACGAGTGAAACATAATATGGTATTTAAATAAATTCCATCTTATTATGACTGCTTACTCCGTTTTATCAGGACTTAGTCGGTATATTAGCTTATTACCCGGAGTTAATTTTTTGTTGTGATACGGCAGAATACCAGAGCCAACACGCGAGCGAACGTGACATCAAAATCAAAGCGTTTTCTTAATAATATTCTGGTCTATAAATATAAAAATACACGTCATCACTGTTTGTGGAGTTCGCTAGTGACCGATTTTTAAAAAAAAATGTATTCGCTTAGTTACCGAAGCATAGTACCAGAAGTAACAGCGCTGAGCAAGCGGGCTGTGACGTCACCAGCAAACCCCGGTGAGGCAGAAAATTGGTCCCTTCCCTTGGTTATAAAAAAATCATAGCTAACATTTTCAAAAGCTGGCGATTGATCATGGGGATCGAAATAACCAACCTTAAGTGGCAAATTTGACCCTTTTTTGTGCTCGTGTTATGAGGTTTCGGCGACTTAGAAAAATCGAATTAAACGACGAGAAAATGCTAAGACAAAGAGAGACTTTGGCGGTTCCAATGAAAAACGTCGACATAATGGGGTGGGCGATTTAACAGAGCTCGAGTTAAGTGGGTTCGACTGTATATATAAATAAAATATTCCCATGGGGCCCCTATGCTCGTGGGCCCCCGGGCAAATGCCCAACGGGCCTATGCGTTAAGACGGCCCTGGGTTTAGCTATAGAATTTTAGGGTTAAGGTTAGGTTTAGCTTTACAGTTTTTAAAAAGTGTACCCTTCCCGGTCTCCCATATTCGTGATTCAGGCGTATGAACAGTGAGTATCATTTTTTTCTTACTATTTTTCGCTGTTTTCCAAACTCGGCGGTTGCTAAAATAGCCTATAATTTTTTTAGTAACATTTTGCTGTTTTCCAAAAATTGACATGTTTCTAAAAATAGCTAAAAATTTCAGAATCCCTGTTCCCCTCGGTCCCCTAAATTCCAATGCTCTGCACTACTTTGCCTTAGCAACAACGGTGGCCGCCATCTTGGCCACGGAAGCGATAATTTACCTAAAATTTTGAGATCTCTAGGACCATCAGAAGTGGTTTAATTTTGCTTTACAAGATTTGACCGATACAAACAGTGTGACTTAAAAGTTAAATTTAAATAAAAGTTAAAAGAGTGTAAAATAATTAAAATACAACTTTAGTCGTAACAGTAAATAAATTGGCTACTGCTACAACTAGTCGTAACAATAAAATTATCTCGTGTTATTACGAGGTTGGCATTGAATTTGATGATTGATTGACTCATTCAAACTTCTTGAATAGTCACTAGTCTGGCAATAGCACTTCACTTGACTTCATTTATTACTTTTTACTCAATATCAATTATTATTATAAGCAAATACCAGAGTCCCATTATTAAAAGACGAGGCTAAACACTAAAAATCCCTTTAATTACCAAATACTGATCGTTGAGCTCTATCGGCAGCTGAAGCAGCAGCTGATAACGGAAGATTGGGATCTTGAGGAAAGGCTGGGAAATTTTGCATGAAAGCTGCCATCTTTTTGTCCCGTACTATGACTATTACTACTTTTAATTTTTCTTTAGCCAACTATATAAAACGATCGTTGTGAAAATAGTAATACAAAGATCATCTTCGTAACTGATACAACCCTCAGATAGACATAGGGATAATATAATATATATATATATATAATATATATATTAGGGCTGTTCACGATTAATTTAAAATTAATCGTAAACTTTTGAAAAATTAACGATTAATTAGTCGTTAATTTCGATTAAAGCCAAAAATTGAAATTTATGGTGTCATAAGTAACACTAGCAATAAGTAAAATTCTAATAAAAATGCAAGTCTAGGCATAGTTGAAATTGGCATAGGCATAGGGAACGTACATAAATGACGTCACGCACCTGGGGAAGGGGGTCACACATTTGTGACGAGGGGGGAGGGGGATGTTTAAGAATGGTGACGTTACATCAAAATGCACAACTTTAAATAAAAGTTCCACTTAAATCTAAATATTTCATTGCTTACAATTTATTTAATGACGTTTTACATGGCTTCACGCGTGTTACGATATTAGAGTGCAGCATTACACTAAATACATGTAAGGGGCCGTCCATAAAGTACGTCACGCTATTTTTGACCATTTTGACCGCAGGAATAAAAAATAAATATACATAATATATATAAATAAACATATTCCCATGGGGCCCTATGATCGTGGGCCCCCGGGTAAATGCCCAAACGGGCCTATGCGTTAAGGCGGCCCTGATATATATATATATATACTAGCGTACACCCGTCAAAAATGACGGAAGTTTTCAGCTGAAATCCATTTATTTTATAAAAAATGCACTTTTTTTTTAGGGCGCCTACGGCGCCGACCTTTTTCAAAAGCCCAAAGAACTTGTCCTTGTTTGATAAATATGAAATATTAAACTTTCTGAAATGTACACAACATATTTTATAATAGGGGTTGCAGGGTGCCTACGGCGCCCCTTTTGTTTTTTAGTTTTATAATTAACCATCATCAAATCCTCTTTTTACATTGATCCCTTTTCCAAAATTAAAATATGAGCGAAAACAATGACGCAATATTATATTTTTTACAGCGCATTTTTAATTTGCACACCTTTTGATGCATTGGTGCAGTAATTTGGTTTTCCCTGCTTTCTAAAATTAGTAGCGTCAGGACAGACTGACTGACTTGCGTGACAATTGCAAATTATATAGTTTATATATATATATATATATATATATATATATATATATATATATATAATATATATATATATATATTATATATATATATATATATATATATATATATATATATATATATCAACTATGGGAAAACTATTTCCACTCAATGCTTTAAAACTGTACAAATACAACCTGAAGTGTATGTCTTGCCATTCTAAGTATCTTAAAAGATATAAATTAGTTATTATCCCTTTCTTTGTCCAATGCATTAAGGGCATCCCTAAAAGAAAGCGCATTTGGATTGATTGTTATCAAAGATAGTAGACATCATTCAAAATCCAACTGGGCAGCGGCAGCAGGATCCCATGTATAAGAATGTTTTATGAAGAACAGATCCCTCAGAGAAAAGGTGTTCATATGATTGCCATACGCCCGGGTTTCCCCGGACACACCGTTCACACACCCATTTTGTATGCTGCAAAATGGCGTTTTGTCCGAGTTTTTTTTCCGTCCCGGGTCGTCCATCACCTGTCACTACTTTTTAAACTATCTTTTCAGTGCCATATAAGCCTACTGTAGTCTACTAAGTTTTGTGAACTAATGCACGCGTGCCAGTTATATTTAGCTCAATGTTTTAATCATGTCATTCGCCATTAAGAACTTTAAAAAAAATTATACAACAGTACGACACTACTTAATATTGGCCAGATTTGAAAATAAAAAATGCACATCCTCTTTTCCATCTTATAAATATAAATATGACAACGAGGTATCCCAACATTAAAGAATCCACCTGGGAAGATTATCCCACAAAGAAAGGGTAACGGGCAATGTTCTTTCTTAGGTTCTTTGGTTCCTGTGCAAAGCATTTTTTAAAAAAATATTTGTTTTTTAAAATTTAAAAAAAAACTCGTGCGCTTAGTTGACCAGCATCCATTTTTGTGAATTTTTTTTAAAAAAATTGCTGCGCTGTAATTATAAACTGCGCAGCGTCAGTCAGCTATCTGCGCAGCCTCGCAGCTCAAATGGAAAATTGGAAACGGTATACCATCGTGAAATGGGATTTTTCCAAAATTTTAATTAATATTTTGTTTGTTGGAGAAATATTCAATTAAAAATTAAAATATCATTGTTAATTGATATGCATATTTCTTTTAAGATAAAGCGGTTTAAAATTTTGATGTTAATTAATGTTAAAATAAATAAACTTAAAACATCAATATACAAAATTCCCGTTGTCTGTATGTATGGATGTAACTAGGTGACGCTTTGAAATTTGTAATGCTGTTATGTGGCGCTGCGATCAACATAATAAAATTACTGCACCAAAAATAACACTTTTCGAACGTTCCACATAAAATTGTTCAATATGATAATAAATGAATCAAATAAAAATACATAAAAGTTCTGTATTACATTATTTATTATTCTGATGTGTGTTTTTTTTTCAAAATTAATAGATTTCAGCTGAAATGTATTCATTTTGAAAACTTTCGTAATTTTTGACGGGTTACACTAGTCAATCAATATACATAATTTCCGTCGTCTTTATAGTTGTAATGTAATGCTGTTTCTAATTTTAGAAAGCAGCGCACCAAATTACTGCACCAAAAATAACACTTTTCGAACGTTCCGCATAAAATAGTTCAATATGATAATAAATGAATCAAATAAATATAAATAAAATAAATGAAAGTTCTGTATTACGTTATTTTTTAATCTGATGTGTATTTATTTTGAAAACTTCCGTCATTTTTGACGGGTGATACACGAGTATATAATATAATAGTCCAAGTCACTGGCTCATTGGATGTAACGATATGACGTCATTGTTTGAGCTTATATTTTAATACAAGGCGTGCATCGGAAGGCTCGCAAAAAGTTGTGCAAAATAATTATAAATTAAAGACGCGCTTTAAAAAAAAATTATATGACGTCATTGTTTTAGCTTATATTTTAATTTTTGAAAAGGGAACGATGTAAAAATAGGATTTGAGGATTTATAATTATGAAATACTTTGTGTAAATTTCAGCAAGTATAATATTTCGTATTTAACAAACAAGGATAAGTTACTTGGGCTTTTGACAAAAAAGTAGGCGCCGTAGGCGCCCTACTACAGTCTACAGCTGCAGTGAATGCCGTAGCCGTAGGCGCCCTACAACCCCTATTATAAAATAATATCTTATCTTATCTTATCTGTTTACAGACGCTCCTTCTATACAGAAGATTATTGCGTCCTACGCTTATCTATGGTTTGTGTTTAGTCCTGCATTTTTATTAGAGATTTAAATGCTGATAAAGTGTTGGTTTTCCTGGATTCTTCAGGCAACCCATTCCACGCCCGAATTCCGGACGGGAAGAAGGAAAACTTGTATGTGTTTGTTCTTGCATACGGAATAAGGAAGGTGTTTTTATCCTTATGTCTATCTGAGGGTTGTATTAAGTTATCTTTGTGTTGTATTTCTATCTATGGCATCCGTCCATCCTCATGGGATGATGGCGTTTCCTCCTGCTCCTCTGCCCCCCTTCCCCTTTCTCCTGGCCCTTTTCTCCTCGCTCTTGACTGTAAGGGAAGCTTCCGCGACTTGGATGCCCTCGCGTACTTTAGCCCGCCAGGAGGTGCGTTCCTCAGCAATGGTTTCCCACGTTTTATGGTCTATCTGCGCCAGACTCATGTCTTTCTTGCAGACATCCTTGAAGCGCAAGCAGGGGCGTCCTCTCTTCCGCATACCAGTTGCCAGCTCACCGTAAAGCAGGGCTCTTGGAATGCGCTCCGAGTTCATCCTGCGGACATGTCCCAGCCACCGCAGGCGCCTCTCACTCAGGATTGAGTGCATGCTCAGCATATGACTCCTTCTGAGTACCTCGACATTCGTTATCTTGTCCTGCCACTTGATGTGCAGAATCCTGCGCAAGCATCGTAAGTGGAAGCTGTTGAGTTGCTTTGTTTGTTTGGCATAGGTCGTCCAGCACTCGCTGCCATAGAGGAGTGTGCTGAGCACGCAGGCCTGGTACACAGTGATTTTTGTCCTAGCAGTGAGCTGTGCATTGTTCCACACTCTTTTATTCAGCCTAGCCATTAATGATGAAGCCTTGCCGATTCTGGTTTCAATTTCCTTTTCCAGGGAGAGTGTGCTTGTGATGTTACTGCCAAGGTAGGTAAAATCATCGACGACATCCAAGGTGTTTCCCTCAATGGAGATTGCTGGGAAGCAGTCAGTTCCTTGTCTCATAATGTTGGTCTTTTTGAGGCTTATCGTTAGACCAAAATCTTTGCATGCCTCTGAGAACTTGTCGACCAAAAGTTGGAGACCTATCTCTGAATGTGAGGTAAGGGCTGCGTCATCCGCGAAGAGCAGCTCTCTAATTAAAACATTTTCCACTTTTCTCTTTGCACGGAGACGGCTGATGTTGTACAGATTTCCATCCGCCCTGGTATGGATGTTTACACCCTCGAAACAGTCCTCGAATGCATGACGCAGTAGCATCGAGAAAAAGATACCGAAGAGTGTTGGAGCCAGTACACAACCCTGTTTGACTCCGCTACAGACTGGGAAGGGTTCTGAGGTGGCACCATCGAAGAGCACTGTGCTGTGCATATTGGTGTGGAAGGACTCGATGATGGAGAGAAGCCGCGGCGGGCATCCTATTTTTTCCAATATACGTAGCAGACCCTCGCGGCTGACCAGGTCAAATGCCTTTGTTAGATCTATGAAGGCAACAAAGAGGGCTTTCTGTTGTTCCCGACATTTCTCTTGTAGCTGACGGAGTGAGAAGATCATGTCCATTGTTGACCGGCCAGCCCGAAAACCGCATTGTGATTCTGGGTAGACATTTTGCGCCAGAATTTGCAGGCGTGCAAGGATCACTCTGGCAAAAGCCTTTCCCATAATACTCAGTAAGGAGATATCACGATAGTTATTGCAATCGCTGCGATCTCCTTTGTTCTTATAAAGCGTAACTATTTTGGCGTCACGCATGTCCTGTGGGATGTGACCGCGTTCCCAGCAATCGCATATGAGTTCGTGCAGAGGCTTCAGTAGTGCTGGCTGGCCGTGCTTAAGGACTTCTGCTTAAGCCCGCTCCCCCCGCATTTCTCAGATGATCGATAGCCCTACCAAGCTCCTCTATTGACATCAAGCTGATGTTGTATTTCTAAATTAGAATTAATTGCTTTATGTATGATTACTACTTTGCTTTTGGTTCTTCTATCTTATCTTCTTATCTATACAGACGCTCCTTCTATGCAGAAGATAGTTGCGTCCACAGACCATGACAGATGATCAGTTGGCAAGTGATGCAGCATTCACAGGCCATGGCTTTGTGGGTTCCACGCATTACCCAGCCGCCTAACACTACATAGTGTTAGGTACCCATTCGAAGCGGGGTGACTCAGGGACGCCCTAGGCCCCGGGAACAAACCCTTGCCTTCACACGGATTCGAACCCATGACCATCGGTACAACAGTCCAGTGCGCTGCCACTCGACCACCGCATCCTCTAGTGTTTCAAGGTTTAATGATTTAACTAATGGTGTTATTCTTGTCAGTTTTGAATATTCTCCAGTAATGAATCTGGCAGCTCTTTTTTGAATTTGTTCTAGTTTATCAATGTTTTCTTTGGTGGATGGGTCCCATACAGAAGATGCATATTCTAGTACAGGTCTCACCAAAGTGAGGTAGCATTTTAGTTTTATATCTCTATTACATTTGTTAAAGTTTCTTTTTATAAAGCCTAAGGTTTTGTTTGATTTTTTAATAACTTCATTGACATGGGGATTCCAGGATAGTTTCTCATTTATTAAGACTCCTAAGTATTTTGCATCTTTAGTTTGGGTCAGTTCTTTTCTATGAATGTAATATTTTGAATTTATTTGTTTCTTTTTCTTTGTTACTCTTAACAGTTGACTATTTTCTGGGTGGAAAGACATACTGCAGTTAGTTTCCCATTTTATCAATTCATCTAAGTCTTTTTGTAAAATTTTGCTGTCTTGTTCTGATTTAATTGTTCTATAGATTATACAATCATCAGCAAATAACCTAACTTTTGTACCTGTTGAGATGTTGTTGGGTAAATCATTTATATAAATTAAAAAGAGTAAGGGACCTAGCACAGTTCCTTGTGGAACTCCTGAGTTAACCTTTATTGGTGCAGATTTAGATCCATTAATTATTACAGTTTGCTCCCTGCCCAAAAGGAAGTCTTGGATCCAGATATATGTACATTTCAGTAAGTTCAACATTAAGTATTTATCAAACAAGGATAAGTTAGTTGGGCATTTGAAAAAAGTGGGCGCCTCAGCGCAACCTAGTATTTTATATTTAAGATTATATAAAAATAATTCAGAAAATATATGAATGATTACTCTTCAAATTACATTATTGGATTAATAAAAATTGGGGATCATGCAACGAACTAAATAGAAGTTTGTCTCCTTTAATATCACTTACTCCTTGTTTTTCTAATTGTCAAGGTTGTCCTGCAAACGAAAATGGCAGTCGTTTTGAAGTATATGAGAACCAAGGAATTTCGAGACTGGATTACGAGGTAATGTATTTTGTTCTTTATTCATTTCAAGCAATTTAAATAATTCAATTGAACATCTTAAAAAAATACATGATTATTTCATAACACTCTGTGCATATGATGTATTTGAAACGAGTGATTTAAGCTGACCTTTCGACTTCCACCTCGTATTTATATTTGTATTGATATTGTATTGTAAACTTTGTACTTTGCATTGAAATTAAAGTTATAAAATCAAACCTATTCCTATATACTGTATGGCCCTGCTGTATAGATAGTCTAATAACTACTATATTTATATGAGTAGCCCAAGCATTATTATTTATTTATTTTGTGTGTTTTAAAAATCAAAAGTGACAAAACAAAAGATACAACTATACAACACTTTTACTTTTAGTAGTTTTAGTGAGCAAACTGAAAAAGTTACAGTATTTTATTTAATTTAATTTTTAAAATTAAAATGTGAGTTTTTACTGGAATTTTTTAATTGAATTTTATTGAACATGTTTGGGACATTTGACTTAACTTTGACATTTGCAATTAGTTAGCCATGCCATGTATTCAATATTATATTCATTTTCATTTGGTGAAATATCGTTTGGCATTTGTGCTGGGCCCAGCCTAGGCAATACAAATACAAGCATGAAAAAGAAACCACTTCTTAACAATTTTAAACTTTTTGTTTGTTTTTACTATTAGTATTAATATTACTACTAAAAAATATGACAATGACAACAATGTAAATGTAAAACTGTGTCTTAAATAAATTACTCATTTGACTTTATTAATAAGGCCTATAAATTATAAATCTAGTATAATACTATATTAGGCACTCCCATTCCCATTGGCGCCATTGCCAATACTGGGCAATACTCAGACTATGAGACTAAATACTAATATAGTATACTATATAATCTATACTAAGGTTGTTAAGACCGCTCGTTTTTGAGGACCGGTTAGCCGTTCAAAAAAAGACCGGTTAACCGCAAGTCCCTATAAGCCTTATGTTTTGAGAAACAACGAGAAAATGTTTTTGCCTCGTGTCGTCTGATGGTGGTATCAAAGCCCGCTTCCCCCCCCCCACGCTTGCGTTCAGCTCTTTTTCGCTATGCCCTCAATTCAGCGAATTAAAAAAAAATTGCAAAGAATTAAGTAAACATTGATTGTTAATAGTCAATAAAGACTTGTGATCAACCGTTCTAAATAAGAGGATCGGTTAAACCGTTCGTTAAAGTTAGCGAGGTATTTTCCCCAAGTTTAAAAAACCCACGACTCGCCTCGTCCGTTGGGACGTCGGTGTGACTCTCTTGTGTCTTGTGTGTGATGCCGATCGACTCACGAATTAAAAAATAATAACAATAAAATTATAAAGCTTACGGGGTAAACAGTGATGATAAAATGGAATTTATTTAAATACCGTATTATTTTTCAATCTTCAACTCGCCAGAATTATTGAAGTTTGCGGCGCACACGGCGTCCGACCACATTTTTCCTGTTCCAATAGAGTTTGAGCTACACTCGCGGTACTCCCCTTCCAACGCATAACAATTACATTTTTAAAAGAAAATATCAGTTTTGATATTAATGTGGTAAGTTTAGTCAAATGCCTTTGACTTGCAGGCAAACTGTCACTAAATGACCGAACTCGAATTTGAGGCACAGTTCCACAGCTCCATAATTCACGTTTATTGTATATTTTTCATACCCACCGGGATGTTTACTGACATTAAGCTAAAGTATATTTCATGCAAATATAAAGGTATTGTATATAAAGAAGTAAAGAAAAAAGAACTTATATTAAATGTAATCTAACATATTTTGGGGACTGCTGCACAAGTTTAAGTGCTTTTAAATAAGTTGCCACTGGATACCAGACAGGGTAGATCCATGTTGTTTTTAAAACTGTGATATTGAATAGACATTTTAAGTTGTAATTATTATTTTAAAAGCAGATTTTTTTTATATTATCGTTATGATCTTAACTAGGTTGTAAATTGTATTTTAAGAAAGTATACAATTCTGATATTATATCAACTCCTGTAACAATAGATTATGGATATCACATGCATAGTATAAAATGTATGGTTACCCAAAATATTTTTGTTATTACTCTTCCAACGGATACCCTATTCACTGGTCTAAATATCAGACTAACTGTGAAAATATCTATATTGTTAATATTTGTTTGTTTGTTAAAATGCATTTTAATTTTTTTTTAAATTTTCAGGATAAAAGTCTATTAGACTTTATAACTTATAACAAATATATTTTCGCAATTATTGTTATAAATTGACTATGTATGATCATGATAAAATAATTTAATATAAGTTATATTATATTGTATGAAATGACCATTCTGTTAACCAACTCGATGATTTCCTAATTCTAAGTGTATTTTGAACACAGCAATCTCTTATTTAATGAAGCTCTTTATTTAGTCTTTATGCAAGTAACTGAGTTTTTTCCCCATGACAACAATTGTACACAACAAATTATAATCACTTAAATTATGGACTCTCTGGGTTTTTAAATTTAAAAATTTCACAGTATTTTAATATTCCTTGCCGGATCATTTTAAAAACTAGCTATCTAATAATGGATATTGTGGTTTTGTAAGGATGAATAAATAAAATTATTTAATATAAGATACTTATGAGAACATGAGAAGGCATAGAAATTTTCACAAACCCTGCAATTACTTTTAAAAGAAATCAGTAAACTAATTAATTTAGAGATTAAACTTTATATATTTTAGTTGTGATTTTAAAACTGAAATCTCAACATTTACGCATGAGATATCTTGTATTCCATATTTCAGCATGCAGTTTTTTTTCCTTACATTTTAGTTACATTTCTATTTTTTGAAGATCTTAAAGTCTTTGTCAAGGTCTTCAAGAAATTTTTTTATTTTAAATGATAGAAGACTTTGATGGAAGTTGCCAATTAAATGGTGATATGAAACAGGATTGCATGAAGCTATATGTATAGTTTGTGCAAAGACCCGCTATTCAATCTTGAGGCTTGTATCATTTGACCACTACATCAGCCCTGCTGTTTGAAAAAAGTTTATCCTTAAATACTGGATAAAAACCACCTAATAAAAAGCTCTTGCAATAATATTTATTTTAAAAAAGAAATACACCTTGAAAAAAATGTACTTTGAACTTTGTAGCCTATCATTTCTTTTTAAGTACCCTATGTGAGACCTAGTACTTGGGTTATCAGTTATTCACAGTCTTATCACAGGGCCTTCAATAAATCACCAATATAATGACTAACTCTATCTTACGAAAGTTTTCTTTTTTCACTATCCTCTATCTTTGAGTAGTTTTACTAATATTCTTTACAATGTATTATTTACTTTATCAATGAATATAAAGTTGTTTTTTTTTACTCAGGATAGAATTAATTTAATACAATTTTTTATGAAACACGAATACTGTAGATTTATTTTATTACTTATTAACTGTTAATTTAATTGAGATTACTGTATAATCTTAACTCATACATTCTTAACTACTCAGGTCTAAAGGATTATTCTAAAATAAAATGTTAGTTGTTTTGTTTCTTCTTTAAAGACTTTGTTTTGTTTCTTCTTTAAAGACTTTCTATTAGAAATTAGTTCTGAACTGTTCCAATGAATGAAACATATGAATATATGTGAAAAGTTATCTATTAAGTAGAATCAGATAACTTGGTGCATCCATTAGTTTTTAATCAAAATTCAGTGCTGCTTTCAAATGATTTTCCATCATGAAAATGAAAAAATAAAAAATTTCTTGCTTTTTTTGTGTCTTCCCATTGGCCCTGACGTTTCTCTCTCACTCCCTCATGGGTTTGAGCACCCAAAGTTAAGAACCCCTGAATTAGTTTGTGCATGAGTTATATTTTGAATAATTTACAATGGTTTCTCACAAGGGGGCATTGAGTCCAGAGAATTCATGAGCTTGAATTTGTTGCTCATAAATATTTTTTTAGATTTGAAGTGTCATAGCAATTGAAAACCGGTCATATGACATTGAGAAGAACAGGGAGAGGGACGAGGGAGACTGGAAGGGAGGAATTGGGGGGGGTATACCCACTTTGTCTGTGTAAAAACAGCCTTGCTTGCAATTGTTGGTCAAATGTTTGATATTCTGGCTATATTTGGAAGACTGAGTACATTATTCCTGTTTTAACCTTTCGCCCTTTTCTGGCCTTAAGCAACAAGGATAAGAGAGAGAGAGAGATGATCTCCTCTTGGGGGGTAGAAATAAAACAGATTAGTATTAATAACACCCTCCTCTGTTGCCATTCCGTATTAATTTTTCAAACTTGGTGTAGGTGGGTGGAGAGAAGTAAGTTTAATATTCGCATAAGAAAGGTGGGTTTGAAAATGTGGATAACCCCTTGATAATAATTAACAATGATGCTCAATAGACTTAAAATTTGACACCTGAATTATAAGATGTGATCGTTCAACATTTGATTGAAGACAGATGGCAATATCAACAATTGTTTAAAATATACATTAAGTTTTTTTGTTTTGTTACATTGTTGCTAAATTTTTAAAAGCTACTTTTATTAATTTTGAAGGGTTAAATTTACTTCTTTATTTTCATAACCTACTCCTGAAAACAATGTTTGAAAATGTTGATTCACCTACAAAGCACTGTAAGTTGTTAGCTTGTTGTAATAGTTTTGTTATAAAATTACTATATTTGTTATGTAATGTTTTTTTAAAGTTTAAAGCTCTTTAGAGAGCTAATATATTGAATATCTAATGCGTTACAAGTTGTTCTGTGTTTGATGTTTTTATTTTAATTATACAATTTTTAAGCCTTCTAATATTTTAAAATACAATCAAACCTTGCTAAGTCGAAACTTCCCTTAAGTGAAATTAATTGTTAGGTCCCGGCCAAATTCTTTGCCTATTACGCCTCTTTCCCTAACTCGAAAACTCTCTAAGTCAATTTTGTTTTCGGGTCCCTTCGAGTTCCACTTAGCGAGGTCCGACTGTACTTTATTCTTTAGTTATTTTTATTATAAAGACATTATTTATTGAATGTTTTCTTTTATTTTTCAGCATTTTTGGGGTCCAGGTAAGGATCTAGATCTCTCTGTTTTTAAAATGAAACCTTCAATTATAAAGAAAATCAATATATTTTTTGTGCTATAAAGATTTATTGCAGCTTTACACATTTAGAGGGTATCAATAGTATGTATTAATTTTTTTTTGTATATGTGTGTTAAAATGCTTAGTGTTTAAATAAGTTAGCCTATTTTGTGATTGAGCAATGGGAGCAATGTCAAAAATAGAAACAAAATATTTCTTTCTTTTCATACATAAACAGTTGCTAATTGGGGATTGCCACTAGCGGCACTTGGTGACTTGAAAAAGAACCCTGAAATTATAAGTGGAAAAATGACTCTAGGTAAGTAGTATCAGTAACTTGCGTTAGAAAACTTACTGTTAAGTTACAACTTTCTGAAGATATTGTTGGTCCAGGCTATCTACAACAAATTTTAAAAAGTTGTATATGCATATATATAATTGAGAATATGAGAAAGTATTTGAATTAATGAGTATTTCCAATTGCTGTTAATAAAAATATAAGCAAGTAAATGTTGCTTTTCAAAAAAAAATTTTTTTAAATTTAATGCTGTCTTGGTAACAAAATTGGTTAATCAATGACAAATAGAGAAGTTTTTGTGAATTGAATAGTTGTCGTCACTCTAATTTTGTAAGGTTTGGGTGTGCATAACTGTTGTGCCATGTTTAAGGAAGCAAATCTTTTGTAAAATGCTTCTTTGAATAATGCATCTCATTTACCAAATTTATTTTGTGCTGAACAAGTTTGGAAGCAAAGAATTAGTGGTTTTAAAATTTCAAATGGTTCTAATTTGTTCAAAAGTTGCTCATCTATTTATTCCTCAGCACTCTCTATCTACTCTTGCTTATTCATGAGGTTTGCTTGGAAGGTTATACCTCGAAATCTTTTGCTATTGTCGTGCCATATGACCAATGAGGTTGCACAGCTTACTCAGGGAGCCAGGTTTATTAACTATCAGTAAGTGTGTGATAAGAAAAGCTCCCTTATGCTCACTTTCCACTGGTTAATACTGTGTCCAAGTCAAAGGGGGATCTCTAATTCATGTCATCAAATGTTTAACAATGCCATCCAAGTTTTTTTATAAATTAATTTCTGTTTGCTGCATGCTATTGAAATTAGCTATCCATAATATTTTAGTTTCTGCCAATGGTTGCTTTTTTATAATGCATTCACTATGATATAGATGCTATCTCTTGTATGTATGATCTAATGTTTCTTGATCTTGAATGCAGAGTTTGATGATAATTTTCTGATCCACAGTTATGTTATGACAGATGAGCAAAGAAAGAAGTACCATGCTCAGTTTATCGATGAGGAGCTCCACAAGCATCCAGAGGACTTCCCCAAGGCTCACCCCATTCTACACCCACCCCCCTACACTGAGCAGGAAATACAAAAGGAAGTGGAGGAGTTTGATAAATACTATCAAGTTCCAAAAGACATGTCAATTAAGCCAGGGATCTAAAAACCAAGTGCAGCGTTTTAGCAAGGATGTGGAGAGCTAAATATACAGTTCAATACTTGCTCCATGTCTTTAAGAGCTGTGTTACATTAGAACTGTATAAGCCTTGTTAGAATATACAAAAAAAAAGGATTGCCTTCTTGATTAGAATTTTGAACTGAAGTTTAAACATTTTTCAAATATTAAGGGAATTTTTTTTTCTGGGCTTAATGAGTGCTAAGTTTATAAGTGTGTGTTTTACCAAAGGTGATTTAAAAGAGTCACTGAGAAAGAAATGTAATCCAGATCTTTCAAGAAGAACTGTTAATAATTTAAAATTGCTAATTGTACAATAATCTGGTTGAAGTTATTGTTTTCAAATTTAATGCTTATGTCTGCAATATAACACAAATGAACAATAGTTTAGCTATCTTGCTCTATAAATTTAAGAATCAACTTATTTAACAGTGTTAAATTATTGCCTGGCTTCAAATATCACTTTCAAATATATAAAACATGAAATTAGAAAATGGTCATCAAAAAGCAATGTAACATAGTGTTAATTAAATAAAGAAAATTCACCGTACTTCATTTTGCCCTTAAAATGTTACACAATATTGAAATTTGAGCTAGTTAACCCTTGTTAACAAACAAATTGTGGTTCATGCCCATAACTTTTTTATTGTCAATAAAAATAAAAAAAAGATTAAAATAAAGCTTTTCAATAATTAAAGAATTTGCAGCACATCTGAATAATATTTAATTTTGTAAGTAACTTTATAGTATTAAATAGATTCACTACACTAATTTGTATTACTTTAAGGGTTATGTATGGCTAAAGAAAATTTTGTTTGTTTTTCATGTACCTTTAAGTACACTTACACCAGTAAAATAAACAATTGTTTTGTTATTGCACACTTGTTGAGACAGAGTCCTTATAATCAACATTCACATGAAATAATACAAAAAATTCAATGTTCACAATTTTTTAATAATTATGTTTACTGCAGAAATTTGAGTTAAATTGAGTTCATTTTCAAATTTTTTCCCCTGGAAATTGGTGTGTCAAATTGTTTGCTAACATTTTCTAAAGTAATAAATAGCCTAAAGTTACAATAACTTTATTTTCTTTACAAATGAAACATTGTTATCTGGACAGTTGCATTAGTTTAGCTAACAAAACATTTCTGTTTTTAAGATGTTCACCATTTTAAATTTAGGAATAATCTTTTTTTTAAATGCACGTACTTCATGTTTTTTTAAACATGGTCTAGTACATAGAAATGCTCAAATGTATGTATGCCAATATATGCAAATTGTTTGGGTTTTTTAAATTTAGAATTGCTGTGATATATATAAGACGAATTTTCAGTTTATACCCCAGGTAATATTTGAAATATTTTTGGCTTTCTATTTTTGAAATGTAATTTTCCACCAGTTAACAGGACAATGTTTTTTAAATAAGAAGAAACCTTATTTGTAAAATATCAAACACAAAAGAATCATTAAATGTCTTTATTATTTTGCCATTGTAAGAGTTAAGAGTAAAGTTAATTAAGTCAAAAACTGCAATTACTAATTTTTTTACCGATGATTTTAACTGATGCTCTTGATTAAAATACGTTTGATATGTCCATTGACACAGGCTGACTGATTGTTACTCACCTTTTTATCATGAATACTCAAAAACAAAAAATTTCTTTATTTTAGAAACTATAGAATAATAAATATGATTGTACAAACAATTTAAACAAATAGAATTTGAATATGATTTTACAGTTTTGTTCATTTTGAAATTTTCTAGACAAGCCTTACCTTGTCATACTTCTTTTTTTTTAAAAATCAAGTACAAATTAGATGAGGTTAAAGATGAAAATGGTAACATTGTTTTAATTTACTCTTTCTGATTATTTCAATATTTATCAGTTTTTCTCTTTCTCTGAATTGTGTTTACTTAAATTATACTAGTTTTTGAATTTTAATTCAATATTTTTTTTATATCATTTTATATTTTTAGCGCAGTATAAATCAAAATAGTTTTTTTTTAAAATTAACTATACTAAAAATATGTTAGTGTTAGACTTCATTCAATAAGTAATTTAAGCATAGTTCTAGCCTGATTGAGTATTAATTTGTCGAGTATTTAAATTAATACTTGTATTCAAATTTCTATTATATCTTGGAAGCCATAATGATCAGTGTTGATCATGGGCCCTTAGGAAATAGAAGAACTAGAGGAAAAAAACATATCTTTCAATTTTTTTCCTAAGGTTTCATCCATTTATTATTCGGTCAAGTGTTTGGTTTCACTTTATAACCCTCTTATATTTAGTTAAATTTCAAACTTTTTATTTCTATTAATTTTAAATAATATATATATATATATTTTTTGTTGCTATCTCACATTTATCTTTTTTTCCAAATGCAATTAAGGCTTGGTGACTTTGTAAACAAATTGGTGGTAGTTTTTGGAGGAGCTTTACACTTTTTGAAAGGAGCCTTTATATGTATCATGTTTATAACTTATTCTGCTTGAATGTAAAATATGACTAATTAATTTTAAGTGTCCAACCTTCTATCCAAAATTATTTCCAGTTTGCCAGGTATAAAACAAATGACTAGAGACATCAGTTTGTGTGTGTGTGGTGTTTAACTTATATAAAAATCTGCATGATTTAATTATAGTCTGAAAGTTAGTGAATAAATATATGCCCTGCATATTAATTTATAATAGCTTATGTGCTGGTTGTGCTTGGCAAGCATTTGCAATAAAGTAAAGAAATAGAGAGAAAACTTACTCATTTAATAACACTGGTTGATTTCTTTTCTATTTTTTAAACAAAGCCTTACTATTTTAAGTAACAGTTGAATTAATGTCATTTGTTATAATTTTCTGTTTATGTAGTTTTAATTTTAACTGTGACGATTCATTGTTTAATGTTACTCTGTTTTGATTACATCATTGGCAGCGCTAGATTCTTTTCATTGGTGAATTACATAAATGAGTCTAACCAAGATTATGCTGTATTTACCTGCATAGAAAAAAAAGTGCCATGTTAAATGCTTTCCTTGTTTAATGGAAAAAAACAACAATCTAGGCTTCCACATTCAAAGTATAAAAAGCATATTTTTCTGTATTAAAATTATGTAAACAGAGTGTACATCAGGGACCAGCCTTCGCTTCGGGTAATTCTGTAATTCAATTGTTACATTGTGAGAAATATTAGCCTGGAGCTGAATCAGGTGATCAAGATAATAAAATGAGTGAGCTTCCTCTTACAAAAATATTTTTCTTTCTCAAAGCCATTCACAAAATTATTGTGGAAATAATTTATTTTGAAATAAATTATTGTACACAATACATGGAATTAATTTTAAAAAAATAATTATTACAAAAACTGCATTAAATCTTCTCTAATTTTCCATTCAAGGTGGTCAATGTTATAGGGATTTCTTTAAACAGGATTATTTATTAAATGCCATGTAATACTTTTTTATTTAAGAAGCTATGTTACATGTATCATGTATATAATTTTTAATTACCAGTTGGTTGTTTTTTGGAGAATATTCCACCTAGTGTCCTCTGCCATGTAATGCTTCTTTTCAGAAAGATAGTGCTTTGTGTTGATGGAAATAGCATTGTGTGTTGTATGATGATCAAGACTCAGGATTTTATTTCATCATGTGTACTTAGAATAGAAGCTTATGGTTCATATTTGAGCTATGCAAGTAGAGTAAATAATTTAGTGCACTCCATTACCTTAAGGCATGTCTTAGATTTGTCTATTTATTTTTTTATTTCTAATGTGAAGTCCCAAATCATTTTCTTTTGTAATTTAAACCCAAAAAATCCAAGAGTATCTAGTTCCATTTATTTAGATATGTTGTATAATCACCATACAAGTAGTTTTTTTTTGTTTCTATACCTCTAATAAATTAGATAATAAGTTTAAAACATAATGCTGGTCATACTGAGGACGTTTTCTTTCTTAATATCTTAAAATGAAATCCTTTACAATTTGTAAAAGAAAATTTGTAAATCAAATTTTTCTGCTGGGGAACATTTCCAGAATTTTGAATAAGATCTAAAAAAAACAAGATATGTGAATGATTTCTTTGTCTTTAAAAATAAAATAAGTGTTGTAAAATGAAATTTTATGAAATAAGACACTAATAATATTTTAATTTAATTTGACAAAATGGGTTTAATTTTTATCTTGAGTGGGTTATCAGGTTATAAATAAATTGTGGTTTTTCTAGAACTTGAATTAATTCAAATTTCTTAAGTGTATTTTTGTGGCATGGTATTGCAGTTAACATGAGTTTCACTTAACTGCTGGGTTTTAAGTTAAAAATCATGGACTCCAAATGTACATTCATGTGGCTGTTCTCTGTAGAAAACTCTCTCTACTTATTTTGCTCCTCTTTGCTAAAAGCAATCAACGGTCTTAAAAATTGGTATTTCCCAAAGATCAGCTTCACTAAGACAATACACTGTTGATAAAGTCACATAGCAGCATATTTTTGCTCCATCTTTGGTGTCCTTTAGTAATATTTGTTTATAGTGTTTCACTAATATTAGAGCTCATATCTTAACACACAGAATCAATTATTGTGTTGTAAACAAACTCAAATATCATAAACAATGTCATATACAATTACAGAATGCTGATCTACCTAATTTTAATAGAAATTTGATTTTTTTAAAAAACGGATTTTTGAAAATCACTGCCTACAGACTAATTATTTGGAGTTGTGCTGTGTAACCTGATTATCAAACTTATTGTAAGTCTGGAGACGGCTTGATATCTCAAGTACCGTATGTGGGCTAGTGGTATATCATATTTATTCTCATTCTTGGCCACCACTGTCACTGAATGATTTTGCTTATGTTAACATTGCCTGTGTGCCTTGTTTCTAACATTTGAATTTGTGTAGTGATTAGCATTGATTGTTGTGTTCTTTACCTCATATTAACCAGTATTTATAATTTACAATAATCTGTTGATAGATGAATGTAGAAGTGAAGTAAACTCTATTATCAAATACATTGTTTTTGTAGAAAGAGGAACAAACACTAGCTGTGTGTTGGGCACTCATAAATCCAGCGCAGGTGAAGAAACTAATTACCATTGGTAAATCTTTTTACTGTTTTTTTTGTTCTTGAAAAGAACTGTTTGAAAGAAGCAACTCAATCATGTTACGTTTAAGTTATCTGTTTTTAAAAGTTATAAAATTTGAATTGTTTGATACTTTGACTGTGAGCAGACAATAGCATTCAATCATTCAACACTTGTGTATCCATGAAAATTGAAACACCCATTAAACCCGTGTCAATTATACCTATCGATTGTGGCCTCTTTATGATGTTGATAAGAAATATTACAATTTTCACAATTTTAATGCAGCAGCAATATTAATATGATTGATTGTACTTTGAATTTTTAGTGAGGATAAATCGCGGCAAGCACGCTGCCAAGTTTTCTTATGCTATGAATTAACAGGCTTAAAAACTAAAAGCTAGTCATTTGTCTGAAGCTGTGGGTGAAGATTTGGCAGTGTACTTGTCTGCATGTATTCAGCAACATTAGCCTACTCCTTGTGTCAGCTTGCATTGGTCTGCTGCCATCAAAACTATGTGTTTTTTGATGAACCACTAAGGCATGACCTTTTTAAATGATTTTTTACAAATTATTTAACTTAGTTTCATTTTAAAAAATTTTTTTTTATTATCATAGTGACAAAGTTTTTGAATTTGAATGTCAAAAGCTTTAGTAATTGTCAATCTTTAAAAACGCTATGTTTAATTAAATAATTATGACAAATAATATCCAAGAAAAATAACACAAACACCATAAATAATGGGTCACTTAAACTGCTGCTGTCCAACATAATATATTTACCACATTATTGAAATAACAAAACAATTAAAGGGATTGGAAAATGCTTTCAGTTTAAATATATTGTAGCAAATGCGGATACTTCTCTTTTAATTTTTATAAAAACGAGTGTCCTAAACCGACATTTTCATACAAGATTTCTTGTTAACTACTCACATTGCGTCAACCTGATAAATAACTCGAGTGATAGGCCATCATTCTATAGCCCAGAATGTCAGTATGGATTCAGGCCTAAATCTGCGGTGGAAATCAAGTGGTGATCTTTTTTCTAAAGAAGATGTAGCAGTTTTCCTATAGCCTTACTATAGTCCCTTAAACTATAGTATGACTGCCAACTTGGAAATATTAACAACACTGTACATTTCATTTTAATTTCACCCACCAGAAGATACTAATACTATGAAATTCAAAGCAGCAACCCGTGACTAAAACGTGACTTTCAAAATTCCATTCTTAAAATGTATTTATTTATTTTTCGAGGATTTACATTCTAACAATATCCTATAGCGATACCAAAGAGCCCGTGAGATTCTAAGATGCGCCGACACGGCAACATTCATGTCATCAGCTTTGGCTATGCTCAGAATCGTTTGATTGTATTGGTCATAATCTCATAATCTGACTGCGTCAGTGCCTATAGATAGCATTACTGTACAGTACAGGATCATCGGTAGGCAAGTAGCAATGGATTCATTTTTTAAAATTACAAATTAAATTTGTTTTGTTTATGATATTAAACACTTAATAAAGCGTGTTTCTTGATGAGGTACGTAGTAATAGAAATTAATAGTTGATTTCAATTCGAATTACTATTATCATATTATATATAAAAATTTCTATTATAGCTATGAAGAAAAAAATTGACAATCTAATAATATATCGTTTAATTAAAAATATTTGAGATGTACACATTACTCAGAAATTACTGTTAGTCAAAAGGTTAAGCACATTATTTTTAAGAAACTAAAATTAGTTTGAGTCACTGACTGGTCTAAGAAATTACATATTTTAATGGCAGAAGTTGGTAAACATAATAAGCGATTCAATTAGAAGAAGAAACACGTTTTAACACGCCCCTTCCCGATAAAAAAAACACACTTCTCTAACTCAACTAACTGTAGAAACCAACTCCAATGGAGATTTCTAATCGGATTATAGGCTTATACTTATATAATATAAGATTTTTAGAGGGTGTGTAACCTGGTTTGGGCGGCTCTTGATATTTCCCTTTGTGCGAGGTCTAATGCGAGCAGATGGTGGAATAAACAAGAGCCGTAAAGACAAGACACTCGCATGGTGGAGGGGAACAACACTTGCCCGTCAAGTCATCACAATTTCTAGTGATAGCGTGCTTTAACTTTAAGTCAGATCATAGTCGGGTAGATCAAGTCAATAAGGTACAGCGAGGCCAAGAGACCCGCAAAGGAAGATTTTAAAGGCATTAGCCACGAAACATTGTGCAAGGGGGGGGGGCTTTTCCGACCCTCGTCTCTGCTCATTTAGGTCGTGAAGTGTTAGCTATGACCCACAAGGATCTGGTTATTTTCGGGCAGTGAAAATTGGGGGAAAGGAAACCCGAAAATGCAGAGTCTCACCGGAACAGACTTTAAAGCAGTGCTTCTCAAATGGTGCGCGAGGCTCTTTGACCTCGACTTATAACGATTTTATAGACAAATGATACTATTTACAGTCGTGTGGGAGGCGCGAAATGTTTTTTTCTTCCTGGGAGGGGGGGGCATGGCAGAAAATAATTGAGAAGCACTGCTCTAAAGGAACATAAGGATGAAAACAAGGGCTCGCCTGAACCAAGGAGGTTTGATTAACTGGAGGCGGCGTGACGTCACTAGGCTGAAGCCAGACCCCCACCCGCAGCAGCCATCTTGAGCGACTCAAAACATTGGAAGCTGTGTAGTGTGTATGTTATATTATTGTAATATTTTGAACGGGAGCCTTGGTAACTGGGACAGGCTCAGTGTTGGCTTTCATTTTCAACTTCTTTGTCATTGACTAGTAGGTTGCCAGTAGTCAATCATTCAATACTTTCAATTCAGTATTTAGATTTAAACATTTTAAATATATGATATAAGTTATATCATTTTAATAATTTTATATTCTTTGTTTGTTTTTTCCATTGAACTTTAAATGGGCAGTTGCAGTTGTGAGTTGATTTGCGAACTTAAAAATAAAAATGTTGCTTGTCTCACGTGTTATATTTATATCTTATTTATTCTTATAATTTTAAAACTGTCTATTGTGAATATTATAATTATACTATAAAATAAGTTAAGTTACAAATTAAGTAATACATTAAATTATTAATATAGAACAAAATAAACAAATTAATAAGCGTTGATCATGAAATCGTTCAAATCCATGCAAAATATAGTAAAACAATTTCAATACGCGAAGAAAATATTTAGTTCAAAAGTTAAAAGTATAGATATTACTTAACTACATAAGATAAAGCGGCTGGATAGCGAAGCCAGTAGTGCGCTCGCCTCACAAAGTTGAGGGTCGTGGGATCGAGCCCACCCAAAGCCACAATATAAATGATACACTAAGAAAGTCCTCCGCTGACCCCTGTAATGTTAATAAATGTGTTGACCTGTTTGTACGTTCTTTATAATTATGTATAGCAGTAGAACTTCATTTCGATATAGTTAGCGTATTATTAATATAAGACCAGGCTCTGTAGCCCTCGATCAGCTGACCGAATAAATAACCTGAAATACATTACAGCTCTTCGTAATTGACCTTAATAGAATATCTAGACCCACCAGAAATGAACTAGGGCCTTAGCATTCTATAGAAAAAACGAGATGACAAAATACGAAGCTCATTGGAGTCGTTACCAGAATGATAAAACTGGTATGGTAATGAAAGCTGGTGGAATGTTTTGAGTCTAACAATATGGCGATAGGCTCCCCCACTCTCCGCCCACTGGCTTCACCCGCTAGCGACCATCTGATAGCAGACGCCACCTCCAGTTTATCAAACCTCCTTGGCCTGAACAATAAATGTGTCGCGAATAAGCCTTCTGAGGGGAGAGAACTATGTGTCGAGAATAAGGCTTCAGAGGGGAGAGAACAATGTGTCGCGAATAAGCCTTCTGAGGGGAGAGAACTATGTGTCGAGAATAAGCCTTCTGAGGGGAGAGCACAATGTGTCGAGAATAAGCCTTCTGAGGGGAGAGAACTATGTGTCGCGAATAAGCCTTCTGACGGGAGAGAACAATGTGTCGAGAATAAGGCTTCACAAGGAAGCATTGGTGAGAAATGTAGTCTCCTAGTCCTAATCTCAATTATTAAAATATTATTATTGCTATAACACTATGCTATTGATTTTCCCACCTTCATCTTGTGTTCTTAGTGATTATGGTAAACTGGAATGTGAGTTAAACGATCACCAGCTTTCCTTTAGTGTAGGATATCATATCACTACTATTTACACATGATTATCAGCTATGACATAGTGTGCGGCGGCGTACCAAATAGGCAGGTTAGCACTTAGGGTTCTTATACAGATGAAATGCGTGTAGATCAATTTTTATTTTTTAAAGAGAAACCTTTTCTATAATTATTCCTTTAGTCTCCTGTTTTAATTTATTAATATGATAACTCAAAAACCACTATTTATATAAAGTCTACTATTCTGGATATCATTAAAAGTATCACAGTCAGAGGCGTAACTATGTTTTTGGCGCCCTTGGCTAATTTATTTTTGGCGCCCTTGATAAGTTGAAAAGTTTCAGCTATGCGATTTTTTCATTTGTTATGAAAAATAATTGAATTTCTCTTATTTTATTTATGACAATTATTACGTAGTCTGAAAGTGACATACAATGTGAATATAAAAAAATGCATAAGATAGGAACAATAATAATTTGCAGCTTATTATTTACTAAATAATACCAAATAAGTTGGTGGATAAAACGGGATATTGCGTTAATAAAGAATACAGCAAAACTTGATGTATCATGTATTATATTTTAAAAAAATAGTGTCAATGTGTCATACTCATTATCTCATACATAACGATAGAAACTCACAATTAAAAGGGGTAGGGGTAGGGATGGGCTTGTGTTGATATGTCAAAGCAAGTTGGTTTCCTTTCATATGAAACATAGACACCGCATCTCTTTCCTGTCAAGCCTACTAGCCGGTATGGCTGTTCTCCCCACCTCTCAATATCTACATTGTCCTCGATTAATCTGCGCCTATTATGCCATTTTCCCTTTAACTCAAAAACTCATAAAGTCGATTTTTTTCGGGTCCTCTTGAGTTCGACTTAGAGAGGTCCGACTGTATTTATTTAAATAAAAATTTAAAAATGGAAGATTTAGTGGCGCCCTTTCGAGCTGGCGCCCTTTCGAGCTGGCGCCCTTGGCAACTGCCCCGATGCCAACCCGTTGTTACGCCACTGATCACAGTACATTGCCAGGTACATAGTCACTGAATAGTTTTGTTATATTTTTAAAATATTTTTTTTGGTAAAGTATTTTAAAAAATATAGCAACAATTAAAAAAAAACAACACAACTTAATCACATGCGTTGTAGTTTAAATTTTTAAAAAGATTTATTGTGGCAACACAATTCCTTTGAGACATGTGTTGAATTTAAAAACATATTTTTAATTTAGTTCATTTAAACTAGGTCTTGAAAGTTTAAGCTGTGAAACTTTTAATGAATTAAAATTTAAAAAGCAACTACTTTATTTATCTTATTAAATTTATAATTTTTATCTATAGTCAAAAGAAGAACTATTTGCGTTTTTGAACACAATGAATTTTTACAGCAACCCAACACAACTCTGTACCTGGGTATTGAGCTTTTCTATACAAAATCTACCAGGTCACCTATCTTCGGTTGATACATGTCTGAATGCAATCCCCAAAAGCCAACAACTTTCATACGAATTTCTCTTCACAACCATCTCCCACCGGCCCCCTAACGACGTTCACCAACCCCTATCAGTTTAGTGAGAAGGTTATGAGAAATGTCCCTTTAAATACGTTAAGGTTCGTGACCATTATTCCATCTGAGGTTCGTTGCTTCGTGAGCAATAAAGTTAACTCGTGTGCAAAATTGCAGAGCACCCAAATTTGTTTGTGTGTGAAAATTTTTACATCCCTCAAACAATCTTCAGCAATTAGATCTATTTAATTTAATTGGGGAAAAAAAATTATGAAATTAAATAATGTCACCCTACTTTAAAAAAAAAGTATAACTATACGAAATTTTAGGATATTTCAATCATGTGGCTGAAAGAATATACCATAAGGTTTTGTCACACTCATTTGGCTGTATGAACAGATCAGCGCTGCAGTATTTGAAGGATTTAAAATCGGAACATGTGCCTCTAAAGGGACTGCAATCGCAATCTTCTACGCATTCACCTCTGAAAGTTCCCGGAGTGGACGGAGCCAGGAGGAAATCAAATGGCGTGCGCTCCTTTAAATCAGCAGCACCAATAATAGTCCTCCGAAATTTTTGAAATAGTATGACAACAAGAAAAATTAGAAGACTATTTTATTAAAATTAGATAGAGTATTGGAACACCAGAGCGCATCATCAGAGAGCATCATAGTCTAGCATGGATACTGTTAGCAATATTGAAGAAACCATTCATTCATATATCTCTTAAGACATATTATATGTGTTTTTTATGATTGATTTGTCGTTTAAGGTAATTCAGCTTCCATGTCTTAAAATTTGTGTGTGTGTGTGTGTGGGGGGGGGGTTATAAAATAATTTCATAAATAACTAATCCCGAAATCCCGTCCGGGAATAAAAGATAACATTCACGTGTGACTCGTGACAAACATTGCTAACATGTGTTAATAACAATATGAAAAAGTGACTTGTAAACTAACTGTATTTATATGTGACATAATTAATGGCCTTAGGGACCGTCCATAAATGACGTTACGCCCCTAGGGGGTAAGGGGGGTCACACATTTGTGACGATGTGTGACGAGGGGGAGGGGGTGTTTAAAAACTGTAACCTCGCATCTAAACGCACAATTTAAAAAAGTTCCACTTAAGTATTTGATTGCTTACAATTTATTTAATGACGTTTTAAATGGCTTCACATACTTAAATGACCAAAAAAAAATGATTTGAAACATGATAATTTTCAAATAGAAAATACGGCTTTTATGGGGGAGGAGGCGGAAAGCTTTGTGACGTCATATTTCAGGGGTCGCTACCTTTTTGTGACGAGGGGGGAGGGGTACAAAATTGGCTAAATCATATGACGTCATTTATGGACGGCCCCTTATAGATTTTTTGGTGGTGTGACCTCCCTATAGACTATATTTATTTAATCACATTTATTTAATTTTATCACAGACCCCATCAAGATATGCGCCAAAATGGAACACTTCTTGAGTTAAAGACGAAAGGAAATGGACACCAGGGAAATTGTAAAACACACAGTAGCATCTGTGTACGTCTGGTTGAAGAAAAAACATATTTTCAATTTTTTTGTTGTCCCTTCCCCCCGCCTTTTTTTTTGTTTTTTGCTACGATTTATTTACACACTAAGAGATGGTAGAACTATTTTCTTTCAAAACAAGTGTTAAAAAATTATTTCCCATCAAATTCACCCCTAACCACACCCATTCCCATTTAATTCAGTTTAATGTGTTATAACTAGCTTGTAATTGTAACCAATAGTATTGAGCTGGTGCCTGGTGCGTATGTTCATACAAAAGGGCTCTAAAGAAAAAAATCACCTTTTTCGTGGCAGCCAGGTGGGTTAGTTTTTCATCTTTCTTCAATATGGTTTCTTCAATATTTCGTCCTTAATCTTTCATTCATTACAGGCTGGTGTGTCTCGTACTTGGTATTTCATTAGGAGCTTTGGTCACCGTGATTGTTAAAGGACAGACAGGCTCGGTGAATACCATTCTTAGAACTTAATACACAGTGAACCTATCACAGTGATGGCGAGCCTATGGCACGCGTGCCACAGTTAACACGGTGAGCCTCATCAGCCAGCACGCGCGACTAAAATATTACTTCCTTAATCAAGCCAAACGCGCATTTTCGAGTTTCATTGGAGGGTTGGCACTTTGCTATAAATAAGTGGGATTTGGTTGAATTTTGGGCACGCGGGCACAAAAAGCTTTGCCACCACTGCCTACCTATATTCAATTTAGTATTTAAGTACGAGTATTCTTGGCTGTAAAGTATATTACATATATAAATAGGCACACAAAATTAAATTTTAAATGTACAATAATAAGGTTTGAAGCGATCATACCAGTCAAGACTCACTTATGGCTGAATTTTTTTTAAAAGAGGAAAATAAATAAATACATTTTTCTCCAACTTATGCTCCTTTTTTGTGTTAAATATATACATAAGATGAATTATTAATATAATTCCTGTGCAAAAGGATTGTGCGATCCAAAGTATTATCGAGATAAAATGGTACCAAGAATCAAGGTCTTTCTCATTTCTATAAGTTCGGAGTCTGCCCCCCTCAAGAGCGTCCCCCCTCCCCACGTCGATATCTTGTGCTCCAATGATAGTCAACTAAGTTCATGTTCATATTGCACATCAATTTCTTGTGCTCCAATGATAGTCAACTAAGTTCATGTTCATATTGCACATCAATATCTTGTGCTCCAATGATAGTCAACTAAGTTCATGTTCATATTGCACATCAATATATTGTGCTCCAATGATAGCCAACTAAGTTCATGTTCATATTGCACATCAATATCTTGTGCTCCAATGATAGTCAACTAAGTTCATGTTCATATTGCACATCAATATCTTGTGTTCCAATGATAGTCAACTAAGTTCATGTTCATATTGCACATCAATATCTTGTGCTCCAATGATATTCAACTAAGTTCATGTTCATATTGCACACCAATATCTTGTGCTCCAATGATAGTCAACTAAGTTCATGCTCATATTGCACATCAATATCTTGTGCTCCAATGATAGTCAACTAAGTTCATGTTCATATTGCACATCAATATCTTGTGCTCCAATGATAGTCAACTAAGTTCATGTTCATATTGCACATCAATATCTTGTGCTCCAATGATAGTCAACTAAGTTCATGTTCATATTGCACATCAATATCTTGTGCTCCAATGATAGTCAACTAAGTTCATGTTCATATTGCACATCAATATCTTGTGCTCCAATGATAGTCAACTAAGTTCATGTTCATATTGCACATCAATATCTTGTGCTCCAATGATAGTCAACTAAGTTCATGTTCATATTGCACATCAATATCTTGTGCTCCAATGATAGTCAACTAAGTTCATGTTCATATTGCACATCAATATCTTGTGCTCCAATGATAGTCAACTAAGTTCATGTTCATATTGCACATCAATATCTTGTGCTCCAATGATAGTCAACTAAGTTCATGTTCATGTTGCACATCAATATCTTGTGCTCCAATGATAGTCAACTAAGTTCATGTTCATATTGCACATCAATATCTTGTGCTCCAATGATAGTCAACTAAGTTCATGTTCATATTGCACATCAATATCTTGTGCTCCAATGATAGTCAACTAAGTTCATGTTCATATTGCACATCAATATCTTGTGCTCCAATGATAGTCAACTAAGTTCATGTTCATATTGCACATCAATATCTTGTGCTCCAATGATAGTCAACTAAGTTCATGTTCATATTGCACATCAATATCTTGTGCTCCAATGATAGTCAACTAAGTTCATGTTCATATTGCACATCAATATCTTGTGCTCCAATGATAGTAAACTAAATTCATGTTCATATTGCACATCAATATCTTGTGCTCCAATGATAGTCAACTAAATTCATGTTCATATTGCACATCAATATCTTGTGCTCCAATGATAGTAAACTAAATTCATGTTCATATTGCACATCAATATCTTGTGCTCCAATGATAGTCAAACTAAATTCATGTACATATTGCACATCAATATCTTGTGCTCCAATAATAGTCAACTAAATTCATGTTCATATTGCACATCAATATCTTGTGCTCCAATGATAGTCAACTAAATTCATGTTCATATTGACAGGAAGGTGACCAGCTGGAGGGCAGTTCTAACTGCTCCTGTCTGGACCGTGCCACGAAGTTCCTGCCAACGCTGTCTCCTCAAGACACAGAGAAACTCAACAAGACAGCAGCGTGTCTGATGTCAAGCTGCTCCAACAACCGAGAAGAACTATCTGGAGTCTTTGGAGCCGTAAGTTCTAAGAGCGGCGCCAAATAGAGCACACATCTAAAAGGGCGGTTCTCATTAAAAAAAAATTCCATCAAATTTCCATCAAAATATCTTCTTGTCACAACTTTCAAAATTTTGTACTATTGAGCTGCCTCCATATCACGTGACTCAAACACTTGTATGCAATAAATAGAATGTTTATATTGACAGAGGCGATGGTATGGGTTGGCCAGTTTGCCCACGCAATCTTAATCTATGCATAAGTCTGTCTTGGTGTGTTAGGGCTCACTAAAGCTACGCGTCCCGCCTTTATCATAATATATTCGCTGACAGTGTTTATTAAATAGAATAATACTTTTTTAAAGTGTATACCATTTTTTAAATTGCGAGTTCTACCGCCAACCAAAGTAATATATTAACTTCATAGCATAGCGTATAATAGATTTTTTTTTCTCTATCAAATCCTGGAACAGAAATAATATAAAAATTGGATTATTTTCAGATTCACACAGGAGTTGTATTTCTTTTTTCTAGCTTTGAACGTTTATTTTTCTAAGCGTTAAAAATCTGATTTCAACAAATCTACGTATACATATAACTATTTTATATTATGATAAGAAAAAAATAATTGGAAAACCTTCTTACACGCGTTCTCTCTGTTCCTACGACACGCACCAAAACATTTGGTGAAAGGTTGTTCTCTTTTTGTGCAGCCAAACTACAGACACATCTTTTCAAAATTTATTTTCAAAATTAATGAAACAACATTTCTTGTAAATGATTAACGTAGCTTATGTATAATGTACTGTAATTTTTGTGTTTGTTATGATATGAAAGTTAATTTAATACTTATAGTTATAGGTATGTTATTTCTTTCATGTAAAGCGCTGTGATCCCAGTTCCTTACTGGGATACAGCGCTATATAAATAATCAATTTATTATTATTATTATTAAAACGGTCACATGCATTTTCTATCGATCACCATCGTTGAGCCAATCATGTTACCCCTGTGAAACTGACCAGAAACAGATCCGATGTTTAGTGTTAACTGTTCATAAATTGGCTTTAATTTCCCGATTCGCTCTAATGTCCAGCGTTGTAATGGGATATTGCTAAAAAATATTTGTTGCGACGACCTTTTAGACAGCACAAGGTAAAAAAATATTTTTGAAATAAAATATTATTTTTGTGTAGGTGTTTGACAGACAAGACTCGGAGCAAAGAAAACTCAAAAAATTTCTTGGTAAGTATAACGACCATTAGGACATTTTTTAAATCAGTTTCTTGCAACATCGACAGCTACTCTATTTCCTTTGTAAATTTCATTTGTATCAATTAAATAATAATCATTACAAATAAGTGCAATGTTGTTGTGGAGAATATATTTCAATGGGGAATCGGCTTATGAAAAAAAAATCACAGATGAAAGTAAAAGAAATCTCCTATTATTTGTGTGTCCATAAACTGGCGATAACGGCCTTATCCTTTGAAAAACGAAGCATTTTCAGAGCGTGTAAGTTTAATGTCATCGAGATAAAAGTAATCGGGTATTGAAAGAGACAGTTTATGATTTGATAAAGATAAATATGTATTTTTGGATGGTGAAATTTTCAAATAATTTTTTTAAAACGTTCGAATATTTGCTGGAAGTAAATGTGTGTTTGGAATGGTAATAACATTTTATCCCATTGTGGCTTTAAATTTTCTTCTCAAGAATTTCCCTGTATCTATGTTTTCATGTCAATGCCTTGCACTGGCTCCTAAACCTTGAGGCCAGTTAGGACTCAGTCAGAAATTCATTACGTAAAATCCATGACAGGACTCGGCACGTACAAAATCAAATCAATTTTTGCTCCCACTTCTGTTACATACATGTAACTTCTGTTACATACATGTAACTTCTGTTACATACATGTAACTTCTGTTACATACATGTAACTTCTGTTACATACATGTAACTTCTGTTACATACATGTAACTTCTGTTACATACATGTAACTTCTGTTACATACATGTAACTTCTGTTACATACATGTAACTTCTGTTACATACATGTAACTTCTGTTACATACGTGTAACTTCTATTACATACATGTAACTTCTGTTACATACATGTAACTTCTGTTACATACATGTAACTTCTGTTACATACATGTAACTTCTGTTACATACATGTAACTTCTGTTACATACATGTACTTTTATTTACAACACTACCCCCAATGCACACGAGCATGGATTTTTCATTACCACCAGGGGCATAGCAAGAGGTACATAAGGTAAAGTGGGCTCAAAAATAAAGCTTACAATGTCACATTATAATAAGTAAACAAGGGTAAGATATTAATCATGTGGAGTTGGGGCAGTGCTTGTATAGCTTGTCCCCTGGCACAACACCTCGGTTCCAAATAAAAAAAAAGTTTAAAAAAAATAATTTAATATAATAAAGTTTCTATAATGAAAGCGTCAAATAAAATGGAGCGCATGTAAGCACAGATGACCAGTTGCTTTGCCCAAATGATCCCACAACATTTGTCATGTCCCCCTAGGTGCCGCTTTGCGTGTATACCTCTTAGTTATAAAGTCGAAACTAAGTTTTTTCTTAGATCTTTATTTTATTTACTGTTTCTTCATTTGAATAAATTCCGACAGCTAACTGGATATTTTGACAGTATGCGGAGAGACATAACTGACACTATAATTAAACATTAAGATAAGATAGTAAACAGTATGTTAATTATACATAAAATAGATCCAATTCAGACAAATTATTTGAAAGACGCTTTCCTTCCCCGCTAAAAATTAAATTTACAATCTGATGTTTAACAATTGCTAAAGCGTTACCCTAAAACTGAGATACGAAAAAAGCACCATTTGTTTTATTTCAAAACTGTCAGTTTAAAAAAAAACACGAATGCTATAAATTAACAAAAATGTACGCATGATGTAGTAAGATGGTAATCATTCTATTATTTTATTACAGAATCAAGAGTTTATCTTCGTAAAATGATGGTACCTTCCTCCACCGGTGATTACGGTGAGGAGAAGAAGTAATTTTAAAAAAAATTGGACAGAGAAAATATAAGTTTATAATAAATCCTTGTAAACGTGCTATTTTAAAGGCGTAGACAAGATTTAACTGACACCGTTCACATCCTTGTATATGTCACAGGCAAAGTGTGAAACTCAGGCATTCTATAGAATGTATAGAATGCCTGATGGTATGAAATGATTGATATTTCATACATTGCCTGGGCATTCTATATAATGCCGAGTTATCGTCCGGAAAAGTATGTAATTGGCCTACCCCCACCATTTTTCCAGCCACTGATGTTGGCGGTGGCGCTTTGGTTGTTGTTTGATAATGGCGATCGAAGCCTGTGAGTGTTGAAAGTTATTGTAAGACAATGTTTAGCGGGTACGAGGTTCCACTACCAAATCACAGACAATATTGCCAAAATTCTTCTCACGACGTGAGTTTATATCATCCGGCTGAGATTCCACAGATGTTCTCCCATAACGTTTCCCCTAGGATTGCTGTCTGACCATGTCGGAAGAGAATGTAGTGCTAGGACAGGAATCATGCCATGTTGACATGCAACGATGGTTCTACCATGAGTTATCTAAGTAAGAGCCAATGCTGCTAAAACAACGTTTTTTAAAACCGAAACTGTTAACAAAAACTGTTGGACGATGTGAAAATGGCTAAGACCACCATTAAGCAAGAACCACGGGACTATTGGCTGGTGAAACACTATGATGTTATGATAGTGTAAAATAAGAGTAAGTTGATCTACCCCGTAAAAGAGGGCGTGAGTGCCATTCTGTTTTACGTCGCGAACTCCGAGATATTTGACGTACTTCATAAAGCCCATTTGGCAATTTGTTATGGAGGATGGGCCAGATGTTGAAAGAACTTTCACCCACATACAAGAACGCTATCCATCATGACATTGAACTGTGTATTAACCTTAGTGAACCTGGCCAGAAAAAAACAAAAAGGTGTCAAAAAAGGCATTGTGGTCAAGACAATGGCTTTTTCTGAATTCAACTCTTGTCAGGTCGATCTCATCGACTTCCAGTCACATCCTGATGAGGAATACAAGTTTATAATGGTGTATCAAGATCATCCCACCAAGTTCGTGGTTTTTAGGGCCCTGAAGACAAAGATGGCACAAGAAGTAGCATACCTGCAGCTCGTAGACATATTTACGTTGCTTGGTGCTCCAATGATTCTACAGTCCAATAACGGGATGGAATTTGCAAACAATGTGATAAGCAGCATAAAGGAGTACTGGCCCACCTTGAAGGTCGTTCATGCTTAGCTGCGCCACATACAAAGCCATGGGAGTGTCGAAAGAGCTAACCGGGACATCGAAAATATGCTGTGTGCTTGGATGCAATGGAGTGAGGGGTTACGGTTCGTCCCAATAATTAAGAAGACAGCTTTTCATTCTGGAATTAAAAGATCACCATGCGAAACTCTCTTTGGCTGCAGAGCTAAAGTAAGCCTAACAACGTCGTCCCTACCTGACGATGATTTACAAGATGTGAAAACAGAGGAAGACCTCAAAAAAGTAATACAGAGCGTACATCATGTGCTTTATCTTGTATTACTTCCACTTTAAATTACGTACGGTAATTATTAATAAAGACTTTTGTTGTGCTATTTTTACAATTTGCCTAAACGAAATTCGGCATTCTATAGAATGCCTAGGCAAAGTATGCAAAAGTTTTATAAATTTCATACTTTGCCTGAAACCATCAGGTATTCTATACATTGCCTAGGCATTCTATGTGACATTTGAGATGGCGTCAAAAGGCCCTGAGTCACTAAGACTCTTCTGGAACCCCTCGGGGAATTTCCCGGCTATTTTCTCTCCTCCCCCGAGGAGAGCTAGCCGACGGGGACACCCCCGAGACGACCCCCTAGAAGAGGGGGTCGTCTGGGCAGATGGCAGCCGCACAAGTCGACTTAGTCTGCCTCTCAAGGGAGTTTCCACCCCAAAGGGTGGATGTGGATATGTATCCTACTTCGACCCGCCATAGCTGCGGCGCCACCACGGCACAGAATACGGGTCTATACAACCAAGGACTTTCGCAAGATATAGAATGCCTGATTTCACACATTGCCTGTAACATGTACACTACTATGGTAACCAGGGAGACTGTGACGTATGCGTGTTACGAATGTATATCATGCATGATGAATTCCGTAAAACCAAGTGCTAACTAAACAAAATAAAAACAAATACATCGCAAAACACAGAGATATGAGATCGCTTCTCTTCTTACTCCAGTCAAGAACTTTATCTATTGTGTTGAATCAAACATCTAGTGACTGATGGTGACAACAAACACTATCTAGTGGGATCACTTAGATAAACACTATCTAAAGACCTACAGATTATGGACCATGACACCGAAACTAATGTGCGACAAAAATTCTGAGCAGTTAAAATCATTTTTTTAAAAAATAATATTTAATTCCATTTCTATTGAAATTTACGAAATAAATAAGTAACTGTTTTGAAAGGGGAAACCTTTGCGTAGTCTTAAAGATGTTGAAATTGAAATATTTTTGGTTGGACATTTTTTTCACTTTTTGTAATTGTTTTTAAGATGCTAGAGTCACATACGTATCCGAAATAAATTTGAAACATTGTTAATATAAGCCAAAAATAAGTTAGAAAATATTTTTTTTATTTTAAAAAAAATTGTTTTAAATTTCAAAAAGTTGAAATTTGAAAGATTTAAAGATCGAATGCCAATGCTAAGAAGATAAAGAATATTTTATTATATCCACTAATTTATTTAATGTGTTAAGATAAGTTTCAGATTGAAATTACAATTGAAATCTAACTTAATTGGTCACCAGGACCCGTGAAACTCAAGTTCAACACAGGTGAAATGGGAACAACTGAATTGGACCTGATCGGATTGACGCTCTCAGCAGACAAAGCTTACATCCATCAGTCAGGTCTTCCCAAAATCTCAATGTTGAAACTCTGTGTAATAATGTTTGAATGTGTTCAGTGGCAAGGAGACTCGTTCCAAAAATTTAAATAAATAAAGCAAAATTCATTTTATTAATTTGTTTTCAATGTAAGCAATTTAATGTGAGTAGACATATTTGCATTAAAATAACCCCTCCCCTTCGTTTGTTTTGTTAACTACATTCTTTTATATGGCTTGTATTTACAGGAATTTATTATGTTTCAAGTGTCGTTCATTTCCAGATCAATGATACGGGATTTTACAGCCAAGATAATAATAAAGTAAGTCCATCTTAATAATAAAAAGGTCTATTTAATATGTATACGTAATCTGATAGTTACAGTGTATCTCAAAACGTTTCTGCACTCCTCTACCGTTACGAAATAAAGGGACAAGTCTTATTACGCCAACAATAATTTATACATATTATTTCCGGCTCTATCCAAATAATCCATTTATTCAATTCATTGACTGACGTTATACTTAAGATTGAAATGTACGGTTACTTTTTCAAAACTCGTGATTGGTTGAGCTCACAGAAAGCAACTGCTTGATTGGTTAGATATGATCGTCGGTCTATTAAAGGAACATTGAGATGACACGTGAGCTTTCAAACTACACTCATTCATTGCAACATTTTATTTTTAACAAGTAATTGCGCTAGCGATGGGCGTTATATTTGCTATAATGAGGGCGAAACACATAGGGTTAACATTTTGTTTCTTTAACTCAAGTTGCTGTTTGGTCAATTGCGTTGCATGTGGACTAACTAACCTTCTTTAACCAACCGATCATTTTCTCAAAACGAATAGGAATATGCCGATGAAATCTTTTGCAAATTTCAGTAGAGTTTCTAATCGTATTTATTTAAGTACTTTGAATGACCGAAGTGGAATTTGTAACTAAACTTTACTCGCGGTTGCATAGAAATTTTGCGATTCTTGAAATCCTTTTTATTTTTAGGATAATTTTTAATCCTTTCTAAAACTGTTACAAACAGCTAAAAATTGCAATTATAAATTTAGGAAAAATGTTTATTTTAAAATACATTTTCCTTAATGAAAAAAAAATACAGACCACAAGTTTTTATTTCACATTTGCTACAGTCTGAGTCATACAAGTTTATGATTAAAAAAACAACAAAAATAGTATCGTGTACTGAATATTTGATGATGATATCTTCTACAGCGCTTTATCCCATGCCAGTTTTATTGCTAGTCTAGAGTCCAGCATGCTCAACGTTCTCAAATGTTCATGTATAATTTTTCTTTAAAAGATATCTTAACGAATGAATTTGTTTCGCCGCCTGTCAAAATGTCATAACTTAGCGAACAGTGGCGTAGCTATTGTAGGATTTTTTACGCAAATTCCACGAAAAAAAAATCACTTCAGTTAGTCAAAATTTACGCCCCAATATAATGGCGGCACGTTGGATGGAATGCCCCCTTAACCACAGCTTTATGTTTATTTATTAGCTACTTGTGCGGAGACCGTATTCTCTCGAGGTTTAATAAATTCCTTTCTCTTTCCACCTCCTTCCAGACCCTGAACTACACAGCCCGCCTCACCAGACGCGCCCAGGCGCTATCACAAGTCTTGTACCAAATACTTTTCAGATGTTGTATCAACTGTGTAGAAATATTGGAAACCAAATATTATGGTGAGCTACATTTAAAATCCTCGATCAAAGAAGCTCTTGATTACATATAATATTTTAAATAAAAATAGTAAGTCTCATTCGGTAAAATGCTTGATGACCAGATATTTCAAAATAAAACCACCCTTTTTAAGTCTATTTTTTTCCCAACCAATCATTAATCATAATATCATTTAAAGGTACTCATTTTTGCAATCATTATTTCTTTTGAATTTTTCCTTTAAGGCATAAATATTTAATGCCTTGACGATTTTTGCAATTAATACTAACTAATGCATCCAATAATAAAATTGGATTGTGCTACTTTAGACTACTGCATTGGACCCAAAAGAGTTTTTGTTTCATCATAATTTTTAAGGTGGTGTCTTCCAACTTGAAGAAGGTGACGTCATAGACAGCTTTATCTCCCATGCTGACACAGTCAAACATGTTTACTTCAACTTGTATTTACTCCTGACTCTATAAAATGAGGACAGCAGTGTCTAATGGAGGCATGGTTCGAGTTTTGGCTTTGATATGTTGATGATTTCATATGACCTTTTAATACATGCATACATATGTATATTGCAGCTAAAAAATATTTGCAGATTTGAAATGTACATGTTAAAAAATATAACAATAAAATTCCAAACGAACAAACTAAATGATATTCATTTATAATGTGTATATTGAAACTAAAGAACCACAAACTTTATTGAATTTTTGTTTAGTAACCAGTCTCTTCCCTGTTTTTTTTTCAGAACGAATTAAAAAAAACTAGGGATGCGGAAATTATCGATTAATTTCTCGATTAATCGTTAAAATTTTTATCGATTAAATATCGATTAAAATAATTTTAATCGATAAAAATTCGATTAAAATTTAAGAAAATATTTATAATATTTTTTCTATAATTTTAGTAATAAATAATAAAATTATTAATAATTANAATAATAATTTATATATATATTTTTTACGTACAAACATCTGCCGCGTAATATTAAAATTTATTTTATTAATCTATTCAGTGGTTCCTAACCTTTAGGGGTCCATGCACCCCTTCAGATGCTCAAAAAAAGTTCATGCACCCCCTCGTGAAACTTGCAGAAAATGCATAATAAACTATGTTTATTTTAGGAACACAACATTTTTACCATAGGCAACAGGGAATTTAGTGAGAGATCTGCTGCTTCTTATGATCAATCAGCGATTTAAATCTGGGGACTGTTTTGGACAAAGCAACTCTCATGTCATCCTCTGCATTCAACTTATTCCTTTCCTTGGTTTTAATCGTCAAAGGTGTGGAGAATCCTGCTTCACAGAGATAGGTTGTGGAAAATGGAAGGAGAGTCAGTACTGCCCTCTTGGCTAGTTGTGGGTAGGAATCTAGCTGGGCGCACCAAAATTCAATCAAGGTATTGCAACTGAAGGCACTCCTCAGTAGTCCTCAGTACTTCTCTGGTTCTCAAATCAATCAGGTCATCTTTAGCAAAGTCACTTTCATCAATGTTGTCCAAGTCACAGAGAAAAGGATTGCGAATCCAAAGATCTTTCCTAGCAATTTCTTGACAGAAATACCCATCAAAGGACTTTTGCAATGTTGAAAGGTGCTCTGAAATTTCCCCCTTGATTTTGTCAGGCAGTGATCCTTCAGTGCTTCCTTCTGCACTAGATATTACAGCTTCATCCAAGAGTGGAAAGTTGCCCAAGTTGGACATTTCTAGTCGTCGTTGGAATAGTGGCACTTTGTTAAGGGAGGCTTGTAATCTCTCAGTAGCAACCATTACAGTCACAGCAGGTCCTTGGTCAGATGTGTTCAACTCATTCAAGATGGTGAAGATGTCAGCCAGGTATGCCAAGTAATGAATGAAATTTGGACAGTCAAAACTTGTCAGCAAGGTCACTCTCTTTAGCTCGCAAGCTCCACTCTCAGTTCTACTAACCGAGAAAGTATCCGTCCCCTGGACAACTAGCGCACCTCAGTGTGGTAGAGCAGAACTTCATGCTCAGAGACCACCTCCTGACAGAACAACTTGAAGAGGCAGTGGTTCAAGGCATGTGAGCGGATAAAATTTACAACTTGGACTGCAATAGAAAGAACTGACTTCAAGGTTGGAGGTAGAGTTTTGCATGCCAGGGCCTGACGATGAAGGATACAGTGTGTTGTGACAATATCTGGAACTTCTTTCTTTACCAGTGCTGAAAATCCTGACTTATTACCGAGCATGAAGGGAGCACCAACTGTGCAAATTGAAGAAATTCTTGAAGTCCAGTCAAACTGGTTTTCAGTGAAGAATGCCCTGACTAGCTGCAGCACATCAGCAGCTTTGGTAGTAGCTAGGAGTGGCTTTCAAAAGCGAAATTGTTCCTTCAGCAATCCACCGAGAACATATCTCAGAAATACAAGAATTCTACTGCAATGTGCAACATCAGTGGATTCACCCAGCTACATACTAAATGGAAAAAGTACTGCTTCTCATCTCGCACAAGACTTGATCCAGAATGTCTGCAGCCATGTCACTAATCCTGGAATGAATAGCGTCATTGGACAAAGGAACTTTCTCAACGTGCTCCCCCTGTTGGTGACCACACATCAGTTCCACCATCTCCAGAGCATAAGGCTTCACTAAAGTTCTCCAATGGTGTGGGGCTTCTTGTTCTTTGCAATAAGATATGCAACCTTGAATGATGCCTCCTCCAGTGCAGGTTTCTGTGACAAAGAAAATCCAAGCTTGGGCAAGGTACCTGAGGTCAAGAAGCGAGCTCTCTTCTGCTTGAAGACTTCAACACTGTCCTTGGAATTGGATGGATGGACTTTCTCCAAGCGCTCTCGGAGTCATTGCACAGGATTTTTCCACCAAGGAAGCGCTGAGGCGTTTGTGTTCCATCTCTCTCTCTCTCTCTTTTTTTATTATTTACTAACGGTTTTGAGCGGGTGATGACAATCGGAAAGTCGTACCAGTCACAGGCAATTTTTTAACTGACGAAGTTAATGTTTTTAATGACCAGAATTGGATGCTCAACTCAAGATTTTAGGTTTCAGTGACGAATAATGGCTTACAATTAACGTTTTTAAGACCTTTGCAGCAAACCGAGCAATAAAAGTGAAGGAAAAAAATACCAACGTTTACATCATTATTATTATTAATATTATTTTTTGACTTATATAGCACAGTACCCCAGCCATCAGCTTGGGCTCACAGCGCTTTACAAACATATTCAACAACTACATAAAACACATAGCACTCTAAATCTTCCTAAACATAATTACACACACAAAATGTATATAAATGTTCAGAAATGGACGCATCACCATCATAGACTGTTAATATAACGGAGCAATCCTTAGCGAAACAGGAATGAAGATCCTTGCTTATGGTTTACATTTTCAGATTATCAGTTTTTCTTTCTTTTTTTTTCTTTCTTTTCTTTTGTTTTCTCTGAATGGTTCATGCACCCCCTGGAACCTGCCCATGCACCCCCAATGCACCACTGGTTAGGAACCCCTGTAGAATCTATGTTGACCGGCAGACGTCAACTATAAAATGGCTGACAGCCAGAGCCGTCTTTACACCATTTTGGGCCCCCGGGCAAAGAAATAGTGTTGGGCCCTTCCCCCGCAGGAATAAAAAATGAATATACATAATATGTATAAATAAACATATTCCCATGGGGCCCATATGCTCGTGGGCCCCCGGGCAAATGCCCAACGGGCCTATGCGTTAAGACGGCCCTACTGACAGCATCAGCGCAGTTAAATTTAAACATATAACTAGAAAGTTGAGCAAATATGTTGTTTTTAAGCTAACTGCGGATGGCAAAGTCGAAGATGGTGAAAACGTTTACTGTGTCCACTGCCATAAACAATTATCTTTTAAAGGATCAAATACATCGCTGGCGTACCACCTTCAGCACAAATCAAGTATCAACACATTGTCATGAAATTTAGTTCAAAATATTCTTAATTTTCAATGTCCGTGAGAAATGTTCAGTTTAATGACGTCATAAATTTCTATTTTTGGTTTTAATCGAAATGATCGATTAATTAATCGATACTTTTTTCAAAAGTTAACGATTAAATTTAAATTAATCGATAACAGCCCTAAAAAAAACACATTGATTGATGAAAACATATAATTGTATTAACATTGCTATTTTATTGAAAACAGATATATATATTGCTCTAAGTAAAGTATAATTTGTAGTAATGAAATCATTCTTCAACTTTCTGATAATAATTTACGCTATATTGACTAAGTCCACTAAGAATTATTTTTACAAAAAAAACATATATTAATTATAGGTGAGCCATTTAAAACAGTACATTTTAAAACATAAATTTAGAAACGAGTTTTCTAGAATTTATCAACAAGCGAAAATCCGCAATGCTTTCTTCCCACTTTTAAAACAGAGACACGATTCCATCACTTTTGAAAGACTTCGAATGTAACGATAATATATTTTAATCTAAAAACAACTAATCAAGTAGAATAAATTCAACCATCGTTGACATAACTCGACAGCAACCCCCCACCCCACACACACACCGCCCCGCCCATTAACGATTCCTTATAACTCAACCTGCAAACATGGAAAAATCCCTCTGGATTTACTAACCAAAGATTTCTCTAAGAACTCTGCACACGTATGAGTTAAATCTATAATCTACCATGTACAAAATAAACACGAACGAAAATCCACCCAACCTCACGAGATTTCAAAACGTAAGTGGCCGCCCATAAAGTACGTCACGCTCCAGAGAGGGGAGGGGGTGTAAGAAAGTGTGACAGTTTGTGACAGGGGGAGGGGAAATGGTCAAAAATAGCGTGACGTACTTTATGGACGATCCTTAATCAAGTATACGCTTACTGTTACCCTCCTTTGGATATTTTAACTTTTTTTTTGGAAGAGGGGTGGTGGTGAACCCAAAGACACTGTACAATTTTTTGGGGGGTCATTTTAAAAATTCTATATAGCAGCGCGAATATAATTAAAGAAAACCTCCTTTCATGTTTTAGCATTAATGGAGCTATGTTGAGTCTCTGTGACGAAATTGTCCAGCTGATCGGTCACACATATGTGATAGCCGTGGGACATGCACCGGACGATGAAGTCGATCACCTCCTTCCACGTCTCTTTGACCTCAGAGATGAACTCTTCGCCAAGCTCCATTTCCCAGACTTCCAGAAGACACTTGCTGTAGAACCGGAAGTACTCTGGGTGGTAACCCTCGATGGCCGCGTGCCGCGCACCCAGCGCCACCAAGTGTGGTTGAATGACTTCCGGCCTTTCCAAATTTTCTACCAGAATCTCCAAGACACGCATGAACTTCTGCGCATGTTCACGGAAAAGTTGATGACCCTCCAGATTGTCAATATCTGTGATGCTGGGGGTAAAAAGAGTGAAGCTTTATTAACAATAATATTGAATTGTCATCCTTATTTAACAAAATTAAGGTCTACGTGCGTCCCACACAGAATATTGAGCCCAGTACACTTAAAGACTTGTATTCATTCATAGCGTGTCATATGTAAAGGGCCGTTGTTATTTCCCGCGAAGGTAAATGTTCCCTTATCATAATAAGGTTCTCGAAAATATGTCCCTTAAAATGTGTTTGGTTAACTCAGGGGTCGGGAAACCATGGCTCGCGAGCCAGATGTGGCTCTTTTGATGGCTATATCTGGCTCTCAGACAAATGTCCGTTTATTTAAATAAAAAATTTTATTCAGACGCATGTGATCTAAATATTAATTGCATATAAAAAAACAGCATAACGAAATTAAAAAGAATTCAGAGATATAATTATAGTACTTTTAGTGTTTACACAAAATGCACACATTTACTTATATTTTTAGTTTTAAACATTGTGTATGGCTCTCACAGAATTACTTTTCTAAATATGTGGTGTTTATGGCTCACGCGGACAAAAGTTTCCCGACCCCTGGGTTAACTTATTATACAAAACCTAACTTTACTTTGCCATACTAAGGATACACGTTATTGTCACCACACTGTGATGTTCTTTGTAATGTCATCAGACTGTAATGTTCTTTGCAATGCCACCACACTGTAATGTTCTTTGTAATCTCACAACTTCAGAAAGTTCTTCGTAATGTCACGTAACAGATATACAAACGGAAACATGCTGGGGACAGCAGTACGACTCGCGGTCAGCTGGTAATCCATAACATTTCAGTCTACAGAACGTATCTTATCTTATCTGTTTACAGACGCTCCTTCTATACAGAAGATTATTGCGTCCTACGCTTATCTATGGTTTGTGTTTAGTCCTGCAGGCTCCTTTCTTCCCGCT